>CAWUHX010000354.1:0-82990 GCA_963922205.1 Romanomermis culicivorax
AAAGTAAAAAAGAATAGAGAACGGGAAAAGAAAGAAAAGAATATAAGGGCAGAGAAACGGAAAAAGAAATGAGAACTGAAATACGAGTGTAAGATAATACGGGAAACGGTGAATAAAATGAAAGGGAACAGCAGTGGGACATAGAATTGTGTGACTCAGAACGATGAGAATAGAAAAGAAAAAACTGAAACAGAGGGAAAATGAAAGGGAAATAGTAAAAAATGTTATACAGAAAATAAAAACAATAAATGAAAGGATTAACAAGACAATTTTTTATTCTTTGCATGATTTCTCTAACGTAAAATTTTCACGCTGTTGTCACGCCACATATTATTGATTTTATAATTCAGATTAATACGAAGGTAATTGACAAAAAAACATCAGTTTAATAAAAGGTAGCGGTTCTAGCAAAGTACATCATTTTTGCACGGAAAAGTATAGCATTTTTATAGCATAATTCAAAATGTAGATAGATAAAAACACACATGCCAGGCGCCAAAGTAAGAAGGCGTGGAATTGGCGACAAAGTCAGACACAGCTTGGGCACAATCGAATACCAAATTTTGTTATTATCATGCATGCTCGATAAGCTTTTAAAGCCTATGGTGCGGACTTTTACCATTTTATGTGTAAATTATAATTTTCACTCTGAAAAACGTGAAAAACTCGAAATAATGACCTGGAAGACATGAAAAAGTTAGCAAATTTCATTTTGGAAAACTGTTCGGCACCCTGACTCACTAGTCTTACTGTTATCGAGTAAGATTAATAAATGCGAAAAATTCAAAAAGTTTCTGCGCTCAAGTGAATTATGAGATCCCATACTAATCTTCTCAGAAAGGTTGCATTGGAAAAAACAGAGTATAGACATATTGTAGTTGCTTTTCCATTAGGTTTTTTTACAGGATCAAATAATCACTGGTCATACTATGAAGTGGAATAATAGGTTCTGATTCATGCCAAACAGTGTTAGTGCTCTGTTTGCGAAGAATTTTATTCATACAATGACTTCAGATAATGTTTTCAACATCATTCAACGAAACGCGTCAATATCACACATTCATGACTCTTCACTCAATGAATGTATAATGTACACCTTAAAAAATGGAATCTGAAGTAGTGACATGTTCCTAGTGGATTGCAAAAGGTTGACCCACACAAATTTTTTTTGTGACTGGATTTCATTCAGCAGTTTTATACTACTATTCGTGATTCCATGGTCGTTTCAATAAAACCTATTCCTACTGCATCGCACTATTTTAAAATGAATAGATTATGTCCCAGATCAGTGAGATGTAATAAGCTGCTTTGCAGACAAGGTCAAGATAGATTGAAGTTCCATTGGTATCCTTGAGCTTTTGCTTGTTGAAAAAATTGAACAATTATTTAGGTTCTCAATCTGAAACGGACAGTACTATTATTAATATGTAAATTCTCAACTTCTCCATTAGACAAACTCTTATAACCATGTACCATCATGGTTTGATTTCGAGGATAGAAAATAACGCGCAAGAATGTGCCGTAAATTGGGGCACCACAGGCGAAAATTGGTACATCTGCATAACGTTTCGGAAAATGCCGGTAGATACCGTGTTTGTAGCGAAAATGGCCTACAAATATCCCAGCGACATGATATTCAATGATCAACCTTTTGAAACGTTCAGCTCCAGCATCAAATTTGAAATATTCACAGGGATCGTGGAAACATAGGACGATATGCTTAGCTTGTGCCGAAGCTTCTCTTAGATCGTTTTCCAGCCAATCCAGACTCGATCTGATGTTAAATGTAATCATGCCCTTGTAAGGACAATAATCTGATGAATTTCTTGAATATACTTTTGAGTACCAATAATTTTCGTACGAAGGATAATTTTGTAGCTGTACAAAATGAATATTGCCGATGTCGAACGAATAGGCCAAGCTTCCATTGTATAGAATCCGAAACGTTGGCTCAGCACATGATCGTCTAATACTGTAAGCCATCGGTCTGTCAAATCCGGGGATCATTACGACATCTATGTTTTTTAGCAGGGAAGCTGGAAAAACACAGCATAAAATTAAAATTGTGTTTTTTCTTCTGTTTTGTAGACGTTTGAGCAGTTTTGACCTCACCTGGAGGGTTGTTAACCTCACCCGGACATGTGTTCCCTTCGATCACACCCAGTTGATTGACAATCAATCGATAGAGCTTGTTAACAAAATTCTGGAGGAGTAGCTATAGTTTTAAAAAATGCAGGTCTTGTTGAAATGTTGCTCATGTACAATTAGCTAAACTTTCTGTTGTTCTTGGGACACTCTTACTTCGTAGTTATCCTGATGTTAACTGGACTGACATGGGCAACAATCACAGTGATTCCACTAGGTCTCCAAGGTGAATGTCGAACTCCTGAGTGGATCATGATACCAGATGTAAATAAGAGAATTATATTGAAGTGGCGAGAAAGAAACATGGTGAAAAAGACAAACTGCTGAAACACCGCCGAGGCTAAAGATACAAAACGACTAAGGTCAACACATTCAAATATTTGAACATGACATGTGGACAGTAAACCACAAATGTACAGGCGCCAGTCTACCAATGATCACAAGATGCAAACTGTTTGATGGAAGAAAGAATATGCAAAAAGTGTAGATGGTATGCTCTACCGGAATTTTGTGACAAATAAAATATCTTTCCGATGTTTATGCAAAAGTTTACCTACAAAAATAGGCTGTGGCCAAAAGTGATAATATTAAAACACATACTGTAAAAATATTTCATCTAATCAAAACTGAATCTACTTCTACAAAGACTCCTGGGAGTGAAATAAATATTGACAGAGTCAAAGGTCAGAGGAACTAACTATCAGACGATCCCAGACCTACGTGAACTATGCAGACACACACCATGCCATTGAGTTCACATATTGAGATGGGGGACACGCTGGAAAGGAATGCTAAAAGGCGTATACAGTGCTCAAGTTTAGGACGTGGAACAAAGATAAGGGGCTGTTTTCATCAAAGAGACTTGACTCTAGCTAAGCTTCAGTTTAAGCTGTAGCCTAACTCCATATGTTATACCATTGCCATTTTTAGTATACCACGCATTTAGCTAAACCGGTATTATCCATTATTTTTCATATTACAGTAAACTTACTATTAAAACACTTTCGTAATAAATAAACACTTGCATTCACCATTTCGTTTTGTTCTGCGCACTATTTTTGCATAACTGTGTTTGTTATTTTTGGCCATAAAGGCTGGGTGAATTTAGTCTATGTTTTTTTGGTAAATAGAAGGAAGTTGTCACATTTGCTGGTCTCCCTGGCCAGCACCAAATTTTGATTATCAATTAGTGTCCCATCTTACCGACTGCTACCCGAGGTCTTTTCTAGCAAAGTCCGAACTAGTCTCCAGCCACCCGCCATCTGCCCTCCATCCCCCGTCCGTCTATCTTTCACTGGTGACCGTACCAGTTTGGAACAGGAAGGGTTGTTTATAATATTTTGTGTGTTGTTCTTGCACATTTTCTGCATTCTTTTCAAAAATCGAACCCAAGCAGTTTTCGCATTGACGTTTTGAAGACCAATATTACCGAGTTTTATTAGGCTTAGCCAATGTCAAAGCCCCCTTCAAAATTGAATATTCTGCCAACTGACGCCGGTGACTCCCTGCACAATTACCACCTACCACGACGCCCAATCCCACCACACTGGACAAATTGGATCTTATGGCATCCCAGATGGAAAAGATTATGCTCTTACTAGGCCAAATGCAAAATCAAATTGAGGCCCAACAGCAGAAAATCAATGACCTTGAAACAGGTAATTTTCCAGTAAGTACATCCAATATTCCCCCTCCTCAATCCTTGGGCCTGTTGCCTGCGGAGCAAGGGGGTTATGGGTTAACCAGTCCATACCATACCTTGCGTGCTGAAAGTTGCTGTGATCCTGACATCAGCAATGACGTTTTCAATTAATGCGAAAGGAAATGCTGCAAGTTTCAAATCAAATTCAGCAAGGAGTCGCTAATTTTACTCTTTGCATGGGCATCAAACCAAAGTTAGTTTTGCAATTTTTCAAAACTTTAGACCAACAGTTTAGGAATAATCCTACCTTACACGAAAACGTAAAACTCAAAATTCTGCAACGAACCACCAATCTTGACATTCACCATTTTAAGGAAGATGGTGCTTCCTATGATGATGCCAACAAATTATCTTAAGTTTTCACCTTAAGTGATCTTCATCGAGAGTAGTCTACTATTTCCCAAGAGGATTCGGAAAATTGTGTTCAATTTGTTAATCGACTATATTCTTAGGCGCCTACACTTTTTCAGGACAAAACCGAAAAAGAAAGAGACCAAATGATAATCACTCAATTTCATAGCAAGTCATCTCCAGTTATCCAGGCGACGATGGATAAGCTCAAGGGTCAAATGGTTTCACTTCAAGATCTCGTCACCTTTCGCGATAACTTGGAGAAAGAACTAAAAATACAAGACAAATTATTCGAACAACAGCTACAAAAGCATCTTCGCCTGTGATAAATGAAACAAAATTGCCGGATCAAGTAAGCCACATGCTCAATCAGAATTCACCAGCACCAACCATCCCAATCAACAAATTTAGAGGTAACAATTTTAGAAACTCAACTAGTAGTTCATCCTATAGAGGGTGAGGTAACCAAAGCACGGGCTCCCAGCATGGTAGTTACAGTGGTAACCCCTCTTGGCGTCAGCAGCAGCTTTCCCCCATGCCATCTCCAGCGCTTCCTGTGCCTGCACCCGCACCGCAACCTAATAACGACGCCATTTTGACTAATAATGCTCTCCTTGGCCAATTCATTGACCTCTTACCATAAAACTAAAACGCTCCGCCAGCTCATGCACCAGCGCAACCCCAAGGTATTTCTCGAACCCATCTCTATTGCGGATATCATTGTATGTTTGGACATTCAACTGAATGGTGTGTAAAGTTGCAAGAATATATAGCGCAAAATCCATCAGCAGATACTGCCGTATATAATGTATTTGAGCATATGACACCTTAAGCTGCAGCTCAGCTGAAGCCAGACGCACAAAGCATATTGGGAAAGTTAAGCTGCAGCTGAGCTGCACCTTAATGATAAGTTTCTAGCATACAGAATAAAGCTACAGTTCAGGTGCAGCTTAACTTTCTCGGTATGTTATGTGTGCATGAGTTAAGCTACAGCTGAGCTGCACCTCATTGCTCAATGCTCAGCTCAGACTGCAGCTCAGCTGGAGCTTAAGTCTTCTTGATGAAACCGGCCTCAGGGCTTCCCAACCTGCTGCTTTCATGAATGTTTTCTTCATGAAAGGCACCAATCATACTGCATTCCTGCTGGACACTGTGGCAATCCTTCCATGTGCATGACTCGTCCCAATATAAAGTATATAAGTCGTCTGAAATTTTCCAAAGGAAGCTTTTCAAACACGAGTGAAACTTTTTTTGAAATAGATGCTAATCCAAAACTCTGTAAAAGCTCTACGGACTATTCTAGCTGTCTTTGGTGAAATCTTGGTTAACAGACGAAATCTAATTTTCTCGTATTGAGATGTTAAATAACTGGATTCAGTTTTCCAAGATTTCCTAAAACATTCATTATTAATTAGGCCTTCTGTATATCAATTTCGTTCCAGGGTGTCCAATATTGGGGAAGATGGACAGATTTCCAATTTTATGTTGCTCAATTGAGAGAATGGCAGAGCTTCAATCTTTTCACTTAGTTTCACTGCGTCAATAGATGCATTGGGAAGGAGCAACACTTCTTTATTGCCTGTTCATGAAAAAATTATGGAATTTGAATAGTGTTCGATTAGAAAAGTATTGGGCAGATCCAATATATGGAGTACAAGCCAATGTTTCATATATTTGTCTCAGTTCAGGGACTTCAATTTCATATATTTGTCTCAGTTCAGGGACGCCCAATCAAAGGTTCATGTGCATTTGTTCATGAAAAAAGACATCGGGGAATCGAACTATGAGTCTTGGGCACTAAAACTCAGTACGGCAATACTTTATTCAAAAATGCTATATTTTAGAAAAACAAGTGTGTATGAAAAAAAGACCACTCTTCAATGATAATTTTATTATCAACATAAATTACTTATTAACATAAATTACTTATTAACATAAATTATTTATTAAAATGAATACCATTTGTTTATTTATAAATTTAATTTATTAATTTGATTATTTATTATTTATTAATTTTTATTGATTTTTTATTGATTTTTTATTAATTTTATTAGTTTTAAGTAATTTATCAAATTATTAATTAATTCATTAATTTATTAAATTATTAATCAAACTGATTTATTAAATTATTGATCAAATTATTTTATTAATTTATTAAATTATTAATCAAACTGATTTATTAAATTATTGATCAAATTATTTTATTAATTTATTAAATTATCAATCAAATTATTTATTAATTTATTAATCAATTTAATTTATTAAATTATTAATCTATTTAATTTATTAAATTATTAATCAATTTAAATTATTAAATTATTAATCAAATTAATTTATTGAATTATTAATTAAATTAATTTATTAACATAAATATTAACATAGACATGTTTTCGCCATGAACAAGAAACTAGAAAAAAGGATTTGCCAAAAATTAAATAAATCAGCTGATTCTGACCAGTCTTGATATTCTGATCAGCCAGACTACAGAGACAAATAACATATTACTATGCTGACTTAAGAAGGGTATCAGAATTGTACTTGCCTTTCTCTCTGAATTTTTGCAAAGAAAGGACAAAACCATAGCTATTTCTTCAGTTACAATTTTATTTTAAATATGTGCGTCCTAATTAATCTGTTATGTTTAGGTCTCTTCTTAGGTCACAGACGTCAGCAATATAACAAAAGAGGTCTGTTGGCCCGCATCCAACCAATTACAGTAGGTCAATCATATGAGCTCCCTATAAGTAATCAGCTAAACACAGGGCAACAGTTTGCTAGTAGAACTAGACACAACCTTCAGTCACTAATCAGTAACTGGTATAACCAACACTTGCAATCGAAAAGCAATCAGGGTTGGCCCAGATGCTAACACAAATACACTAAGAACTCACAACAAAAAGGTCCAGGTAGGCTGGATCCTGCCTTGGTAATGGTTCTAGTAATCATTCCCTTTTCGTGTGCTCAATGCATGAGAGGAAAAGATAAATAATTATAATAATAAATATATAATAATATATCTTTATTCCAATGAGGCTTGTGCTGTCGATGCTCCATTTATTGGGCAGAAGTAAAACAAATATAAAGTTGTCATACATGTTCCATGAAAGTATAATGGATGAATAAATCATTTTTCCTGGGTTGAATTGTGGCTTTTTCATCAATTTTTCACCAATTTATCAAGTTTGCCTAGATGTGACATGATTGCTACCATACGTACATCCCCAACAATTTTGATAAAATTTTTGTTTAATTTTCTATCACATCGTTTTTAGAGCATCGTGACTTTGGTTACGTCTTAAACTTTCAATTACTACGTGCTCACATGAAATCTTTGCATTTTTAGATTGCTATTAACCTTTGAAATGTATATATATGAATCTGGTTGATTTCAAGACTGAAATTCTAATTCCTTCAATGGGAATATCATAGTAAGCAGGAATATTTTGTGGAAACATGTAAATTTTAAACACTGACATCTTTTGTCTCATTTTGAATTTTTTAGGAACAACAGACTGGTTTCATAATGACTCCTCGATTCGCCACTGAGGATTGAAATTTGGCCAGATTAAGCTCTAAATTTTTACCAATTTGAATTTTCGACCTTTTTCTCCAAGGTGCTGTTGTTAATATGCTGATGAATAAAACAAAAAATGGCATCCAACAATCTTTTGAATCAGATGTACAGTTGGAAAATTTGGGAACAACAAACTTTGTGGCCAAAATCGTCTTGCTATCTATAACCTTCATAAATCCGCAAAAAAAATTTAAAAGTTCAAAATTCATATTTTTATGTTTTTTTACGTTTTTTATCAATCAAAAATTGCCTGATGTACATTTCTTTATGGCATGGGCAGTAACTTTGTGGGATTATTAGTCGAAATTGAATCAATAAAACAGAAAAGTTCCGTCTGTAATCTTTGAAATCATCAAAAAATTATTTGAAAGGGATCTCCATACCACCCTTTCGTTTCTGTGTACAATTTTCAAAGTCACTTTCAAAAGTGAACTTTTGTTTCTTGGAAGAACCAGTTGCACTTTGACTAGCTGAAAGTAACATTTTTTCATGAGAAGGAGCTTTTCCAAAAATGAAAATTTCTAGAGGGACATTTTATAAAGTGTGACTACAAAAAACAGAGTCATTTTTTC
This sequence comes from Romanomermis culicivorax, assembly GCA_963922205.1. Taxonomy (NCBI): domain Eukaryota; kingdom Metazoa; phylum Nematoda; class Enoplea; order Mermithida; family Mermithidae; genus Romanomermis; species Romanomermis culicivorax. The sequence continues at coordinate 8,345 of CAWUHX010000354.1, forward strand.
AGGAAGGGACGCTTTTCGCAATGCCACTTTTCCCTAAAGTGCACTTCCAAAAACCAGGCACTGGTCATTCGATGAACATATCAGAGATTTCAACCAAAAACAAGCTGAAGGTATCTTATCTGAACTGAACTGGAGGAGACCCAAGTGGTGAGAGTCTTAAGTTTCCCTAGTCTACCTCTAGTTTATTGTTTTCGAGGCCCAAAAGATGTTAGGAATGTTCATGCAGTAGGAAAATTTTGCACAAGTGCGATGAGTTGCAATGTCACAAAATGTTATATTTTTATGTGTTTGAATTTTACAGAAAACAAGATTTCAGTTTTGGCATATTTTGATAATTTTGATGTTCAAGTCTTCATAACCTTTTCTTGACTTTTTTATTTTATTGGCATTTTTGTTGTCTTCTATTCTTGTAACATTTAAAAATATTAGACTTTTTATCCAAAACTATATAGAGGCGTAATTTTTTGTCTTTTTACTTCTTTTAATTTGTCTTAATTAAATTATCGTTTCCTCAGTTTGTTGAGGCAACCTGTTCCTGCTACTCCGGGCTTCAGTAAAAGTTAGGCTCAGTCCGGGACTTGAACCCGGGACCTTGCGGCTACCATCTGCATGCTCTAACCAACTGAGCCAACTGAGCAATGGGAAGGATCCTCCCTTTTTGCAACAATCCGTAGTTGAGGTGGCTGCTTTGGCCACTCTCAACAAGTTTACAGAGGAATTAAAATTGTTCGTATTTCGTGTTTTGTAGGTACGCACTTCCAACATCTGCTACCTCCATGTAAATTTAACCAACAGGATGCCAGAGAGAAGTGATAGTGATATTTATTTCTCGCTCACACACACTACTAATTATGGGTAACATTATCACACAAATGTTATTCTGCTCATTGCTGACTATCCCCAGTGAAAGGGCAACAATGATACTTTAGTTGAATTTTGAAAGGTAATTATTTACCTACAATGACCTTATAAGGGAAGTGTTAGCTGACACTGGAAACCCTTATCTTTACTGGAAATAGTATTTCTTATTTTTCTTATTTTATATTGAGCCTGCAGAAAGCATGAAACTGCTCAGTTTCCTATTCTAGGTTGGTGTCCTCCAGGCTGAATTACATTTGTGACCATACCAGTAGCCTGAAAGGGAGTGCCCTGCCGATTGGTTGTGGTCAAGACCACCATCTCTTAATGAACTGGTAAAAGGCGTAAGTGTGAAGGAGTAACCCTAACAAATTAATTGACACTTGGCCATGAATCTAATTATGGGATTTGACCTTGAGGAAGGTTTTCAGTTCCCATTGGTTGGTTTTGAGGACTGAAGGATGTTAAGGTTACTGTAGGTGTACGTGTTCAACTTACAGCATTGGTGCACAGGCAAAGCAGATGCAGCAGAAGTGGCTAAGGATGATAATTTGCGTAACACCTTGAGAGCACTGTCGGCATGTTTTTGATAACTTTTTGTTATTGTTTTTTGGAGTTCTGAAGTGCCTTGCAGCTGTCCTGCCTTTGATGGTCGCATTGTGGATTCCTAATACATGCTCAACAGGGTAACTAGTTTTGTTTTGCGAGTGTAGGGGAAGATATTTTAAGAATTAGGAGAATGGGGACTTTGGAAGGTCTTCTATTGCAGTTGTCAGCCTGTTCCGCAGTAGGTTCAGGGGGTTTTCAGGTGAGGTATCTGAAAGTCTGGAGATAGTTCTAAGTTTCTGTTAGTTTTGTTGGGGTGTGGTTGAACCTTTGCGTGAACCCCAAAGATCAGTCCCATCCAGCATCACATCTGCTAAACACTTACTTCCAATTGCAAGCAAACGTGGGTTATGCCGCGACTCATGATTGTGCTATGGTCATGTATAACTTTGCACTGAACTGAATCTTATTAATAGGAAACTCTCTTCAGTGACCCAACAAATGGGTGGTCTACAAATAGTTGATTTTGAAGAACATAGAAGAATGCCCCTGAATATAGGAATGTCAAATATTGGTACCATTTCCAACATAATTTATTCAAACTTTTTGAGGCCCAATTGTTTCAGGTAGAGTTATATTACATGCTTGTCACCATGACATCACTTCCTCTTCAGGATATGTTTTTAAATGAATTCCTAGTAATACACTCTATAGTGCTGAAATCGGGATCCAAGAATGTCAATTAATTGAAGGTGCTTCAAATGAAAGAGTTAAAACAGTATCCATTGGGGAAGAAACAGATGGATGCAGTTTTTTCAAAGAGAATTTGCCTTTTCATGAGAAGTTATTCGTCATTAAGGATAAATTTATGATCAAATTGGATGATGAACACCAGATGAATTTTCGAGGGAGCTGAATTTTTTGACCACTTGAATGCGGGAATACAAATTCTCTGGAGTCTTCTGTAGTCATACTTTTGTACAGACCAAAAAATGATCGATGTGACTAATAGTCGTTTCAGACATCACATCATAGAAATTGATAAAGTAGAATTCAGTCATAATTTAAATAATTGACATCATATTATATTTTTTTGTTGATTCGATTCTTTCACCAGGTCCAAACTGCAACGATATTTGAAGTCAAAATACAGTAATGTCAGCCTGCAACCATTTTTCTTTTTTTCTGACTAGGTGTTCAGGCATCACATAATCGTAACATAAACCTTCCCTTGTAGAGAGTTGTGATCGTACGGGGTCCCCGTCCCGGTAAGGATACCGGGGATTCGCAGCGTTTTCGTCCCCGTCCCCGTCCCCGTCCCCAATCTAAAAAAGTCATCGGGGATTCCACTTTTCGGGGAATTTCATTTTAGTAATGCAATTTGTTCAGCATACCACATTTGCCGTTAACTAATATAACTACACTTTAATTTATTAGGTACAAAACAACGAACAAAATTATAGAAAAATATAGTATTATACATGTTACAAGGTTCATACAGTTTCCTGTCCAGAGATGCATTCTTATGCGTTTTTAAGAAAACATATCGGAAATTTTCCGGTGCTTCGCGCCGGATTTCAAATCACTTATGATTTTTGTTATCATTTCTGTTATGCTGGCTTATAGCTTTTAAACATCAGCATGTTGTGGATGAATGTTTGACATTGTATTGTTTTTTCACATATTTGATTAAAACCTAGATTTTTCTAGATTATTTCCACAAAATCATTTTGTGGTTCTTTAGAATTTTCGACTATCGGGAAGATAACTTTTTGCATTGGGCAAATGACTAAGCGCGGGACAATAGCAGAGGTTCTTCTGTCTGGAAAAGTCATTCAATTCATTGCTCTTGCCTAATTTTTGAATTTTAGTTTGCCTGACTGAAAACATGTTGAATTCACTAAAAAATTAGACTTTTCAGGCAGGAAATAGATATTTAAAATAGTCATTTTCTAACGATATAGAATATCAAAATCCAAAATTTTTTTCCGATGCTCTGCACCGCATTAATTACCGATCGATATCCGAGTCCAAAGTAAAATATCTATCACACTTTTTTATGGTTTATACCAGTGTTTTTTTGCACTGTGCAAAACTTTTTTCGCTCGTGCAAAACTTTTTTTTCAGATTTTTTGCACCTTGCAAAAAAAAATATTTATCAAGCGTGAAAAAAAATTTGGTGTTTTCATATAGAAAAGATGCATTTTGGTGCATTCTAGTAGGTGCAAATCTCAAAATTTTAAGGCGCTTCGCGCCGATTATAGATTTAATAAGCATTATTATTTATTTCTTAGCTCAGGTGCAGCTTCTGGCATGTCTACCTTCACTTATCACTTAATCTATTTTCATCATCCTAAACGTATTATCTCATGTTTTAATTAGTAATCTTCAACATTTTATCTTGATATATAATGAAGATTCACATTTTTTCCTTGACACATTTTTTGAGAAGGATCAATAAATCAAGTCTAAACTTTTTGAAGCGATTGATCCTTTCTTAACGTAAAATAAATTCAAAAGCTGTATGGAAGTAGTTTTCGGACATTTCTACTCTTCTACCTCATATCATTTCCGCCAAGTTCATGAGAGTTTGCAAATAAATTACCGGTTTTAAAATTTTTCAAATAAAAAATTTCTAGAAAGAACGAATTTTGAACAGAAAATTCGAATGTAATTCTTGAAATAAATGTTCGGAAAATTGATTTTCTAGTGTCGCTGAATGTCAATACCCAAAAATTTTACCGGTGCTTGGCCTCGGAAACATTACTATAATACACTTAATAATAATATAATTATCCCATCTGTGGGTGATGGGTATAATAGATATGCATAAGCGTTTATATTAACTTACAAAGTTGTGCTAGACATGGTTCTATTTTAAGCATTATTGAGTGACCCTATATGGTTTTGTATAGTGTAGGTAGTTATCGAGATCTTTTAGTCATGTCTAGGCTGATGCAGTCAGTTGAATATAGTACTGAATGAGGCAGACAATGTTGTAAGAATATTGTCATAGTTTTTAATTGATTAGGTAGATACTTAACCTGAAAAATCAAGATTTTAATCCTGGAAAATTCTCAACTCGCATGTTTGATTGATTTCAGATTTATAATAGATTATATACATATTTTATTGACTTCAGATAATATAAATGAGTACTCATGTGGTATTTAATGTATGTGAGAATATCTCTCCCCGTCCCCGTCCTCGTCCCCAAAAGAACGGGGAAAACTCATCCCCGTCCCCGTCCCCGAAAAAATCTGTCCCCGTACGATCACTAGTAGAGAGATGATAAAATGTTGATGATAGACTATAGTTTCTCCTATATCATATTTTAAATTGTGAATAAACATTTCTATAACTACCCGATTTTCTATATCTGAAGCGTCGTTTTCACTTAATGACGCCATTTTTTAAAATTGCACACTCCTAATTTAATAATTTATGTCGTTTTCCACATGTTTTCACGTGGTAGTCGACTTGACAGTTTTATTTTATCCAGTGTATGCTCTGTTTTTTTATGTTTTTGACACTTGATTCTGCAGTTTTTTCACATCTGCCAAGCATATTCATACCTGTTTTGCGTTATTTAAACACAAAATGCATTCAACTTCCGAAATTTTCATTTGTTAACCTCACATTTTTCTAGGTTGTCGCAGTTACAAAACTAAATAAATAGAGACACATGAATTATGTAAGTGAAATGTGCCTACTATGATATTACATGTATACGGCAATCAATGATTGGACGAGAGATAGGTTCTAATGCCTTGCAACCACGGTTTTTTCCGTACGCCTTCATTTGCACCGTGCGGAAATGACCCAAAATTTTTTCCGCACACGAAAATTATTTCCGTTCGAAGTTTAAATCATTTGAAAAATGTGCGAAATGAGCGAAAATTATAGATTGCTAAGAAAATAATGGAAAGTATCTGTTTTTCTAGCTCAAAAACATTATTTTAGATTGATTGAGCAAAATTGATAGTTGCTGCTGTCATTTCTGTGATTAGAGCTGAAGATTTATAGATTTCAATTGATTTTCCAATTGATTCAATTTCTACATTTTGATATTCTAGAATGCTGGAAAATGAGCCTTTTCAAGCTTTATCTCTAAAATAAAAGGTTTGCATTTTCAGTCGAAAATCGTGTAGTTTCCCAATGACAAAATTTGTGTTCACAAAGTTCAGAAAACTTCAAGTGAAAGAAAGAATTCATGAAGATCAATATTAAATCTCAATTTTCAACAAAATCCGAACCTATAGTCCGTTTTTTATAAAATGCTTCCAAATTGAAAAAGTAACACGAATCAGTACTGTCGCATAAATCTTTAACATAGAGCTCCTGCTTTAAAATTTCTCACTCGAAAAATTTTAAAGGTTAGGTCAGTATGCTCACAAATTTCCAGTCCTATATGATATATTGTTTTTCAGAAAATCGTTAACATGTGAAATACTACTTGCTTTCCACCTTCATTAGTTAGAAGCATTTCAAGAAAAAAAGACTATAATACTGAAGATTACTAATTGATGAATGGGATGAGAAACTTCAAATCATGAAAACCATGCACACTTAACTTCTGATGCGTCACACCAGAGAATTTTTGAACAAAGGAGCTACTGAAATGTTGGAAAATGTATTCTAGAGATAATTTGTAATACTTTCGGTTTAGATTTTTCCTAGAAAAATGATGGTATTTAATAAATGTGTGGAGAAATGTGGGAAAAATCAGCAAATTCATATGAAAATTCCAATTCACACTACAAAGTGACGAGTTTTACTCACTTTAGCAGAGACATATTAGATTGATGGAAACAATCAGCGACAACCGAGAAATCAAACTAAATTTCTTTTCGGCTGTACTTCAGCTTAATTGTAATTAATACTATAAATTATTTTCATTGCCGGCGCGGAGCGCCGGAAAAATTTGAGATTTTGACCATCTAAATTGCACCAAAATGCAGCTTTTCATCAATGCCAGCAGTAGAAACGCCCAAAGAAATTTCCGTTCTGTGCGGAAAATGCCCAAAAAATTTTCCGCACAGCCCAAAAAAAGTCTGCACTGTGCGGAAAAAAACCTTGCTTGCAACATTTTAGTATGGGTGGTTGTCTTTCGACCCCCAACACCAGTGTTGTCAGTTGCGTTATGAGCCACATTACCTTGCTCTTGTGTCTCCAAATCCATTCCATACGGGCTTTTCCATCGTTGAAAATCTTTTCTTGTATGGACCACAGCATTCCATGAAATTATTAGAGAGAAAATCAGGAGCATGTCAGACCAACTAGTGAATTCCCCCTTACACTAAAAAATACACTATATAAACCTAAACATGGAAATCACAAATGGACAAGCAAAGTTATTTTGTATTCCGCCAATTAATAAATGGATTGAATTTTGATGCACTTAATATATAATTTTCGTCAATTACTTTTGAATGAGGGCATCTATTCCCAATGAATAATCATTGAGAATAAAGCTGGGCCCCTGTAATATATTTCAAATCCTAAATTTCATGTTTTTAAGTGATTGGCAGGCTACCAGATAGTCATACTCACAGCAGCTAGTTTCCATGGACTTTGCTTCATTAAGTTACGGCCGATCGAAAATTGACTAAAAAAGTACTGTCGTCAAAATGCTTACTACACAGTGTTAATGGAATTTGCTGATAAACTTCCAGTGCTATATGAACCATGGTTCAAGAGAAAAGCGTGAGAATATGTAATAGTGTTTCCTTCCCAGGTTTACTATTTTGAAAATTTTCAAGAAAAACAGATGGTGCAGTGTTAGCGCATTTGCTAGCAGTGCTTGAATCTGGAATCGATGAATTTTTTCATGAAACAACCTTCATTTTCCAAAAATTATTTGATTCCTCTTGCGCCAATCCCAAATACTATCAGTTTCAAATTTTTTAATATACAGGACAGAAGTTTCTCAAAACGTTCACTAGCTCAAGTGGTCATTTCTTCAGCAGTTAAGTAATTTCTGAACATCTAAGCTTGCAACAGCAGTTTTGCTAAGAGAATATCAAGCAAACTGATAAGTCTTCTCACGCTCTAGAATAGGAGTTTGGATAAATTTTTATATCACGGCTAGGATAAAAATGCTGCTTCATGAAGGTTCAGAATTTTCAATTTTTGATGTAGAAAATTGGTAAAAAATTTTCTATAACAGATCCGATGTTTGTGAACTCTGCACGCAAGGATTGTCAATCCTTGAATTGAAAACTAAATATAAATATAGTAAGTTTTTCGAATGTTATTTTTTGGAAAGAGTTGAAAGGAAATGCTACATGCACTGCATATGTTTGACGGAATTGCTTGAATTACTGCAGGCAGAAAATTTTTTGAGAATATGATATTTATGGCAGAAGCATATACTTCACATCTCTAACATTATTTGAGTCCAAATGGAAAACGACTGAATATGAATCGGATACTGGATAGCTGATAAGCAAAAAGATAATCAATATTCGTGGAAAAAGTTTTATGTTTCTTGTTGGAAGGTAAAGTGGAAAGTAAAAGTTTGATTATCTAAATCGTGAAATTCCTGTTTTCGTATATCTCCTAAATCAGGATTTACTCAACTTTAAGGAGACATTAAATTCATGTAACTTGCATTAGAAATTTATTTATTCTTATTACTGGAGCGAAGAAAATTACATGAAAAAACAAAATCACAATGATTTTCATTTTTCTATTGATATCATACACTGTTTGAAAATTATTCATTGCCATCAATACTGCTCGAGTATTGCCTCAAAGGCAATTGTTGATTGAGTTGCCATTCTATGCTGAAACAAATAGAATAGAATTCTGATAATAAACTTCAAACTTATTCATATGTTTCTTAATTTCTAGAATAAAGTTAATCATATATACAGATAGTGAAAAAGAGTAAGCATTCCCCATTAAATTTCAGCTTACCTGTCTTTGATTTGAAATTTTTCTGTAGCTGCTTGGGCACTTCAGTTCCAATAATCCACTGATAATATCTCAATCTCGATATATTTTCGATCATGAGCATCCTAATGATTTTCTTCCCTACTCGTTACTTCCGATTGTTGATCTCAAATAACATGTTCATCAGCTGCTGGAGTGGAAAAATATTGTTTATTCTACTCCACATGACTTGAGCATTCTTTTTCAAGGTTTATTTTCTCATTTCCCTCAAGGAATCTATTACTATTTTATTAGAAAATGCCCGATAGGGCAGAAAAGAAGAAGAATATACCTGCTTGGATAGTTGCGAAAGTTGAAAAGGAAGTGGACAAGATTTTTGTCTTTTTTTCACTTTGGTTATATTGGATTTTTATCATTTCTCAAAAAAAATTTTCCATGTCTGTAAAAAAGTATATTCTGCAGCATTGTGCATTTTTTCTTTCGTCTGGCATCAACCACAGTATAATTTTTCTATATGAAAATTATATGCACATGACTTCAAATGTAAAGAAATGGTAAACCAATAGCAATCTAACTCCCGACCGATTTAAAACTCATGCCTCTCACTCGAGCTAACAAAAAGAGGCATGTTATAGTCATTTTCAGAACTATGAGGAAACCTGGTGTTGGTTGCACTAACCCAACATGAGGATAATCATCGGAATTAAATTGATAATCCTGAGTTTGAGCTAATCGCAATGTCCAAATTATTCTCTTCCAGTGCACAAACAATACTTACTTCAGGATTAACTACTACTGAGGTGTAAGTTCGAGTTTGAGCATTGCAGGCATTTTTATATTTATTTGCTTTAGAGATTTAGAAAAAATGAGGCGAAAATGTTAGTCCAACCCGACAGCTCGAGCTGGAGATAATCTCAACGTTGAGCTCGTTATAATCCTGATGACGTTCAAGTTATACCGAACTTGAGATCAAACCGAGTCGCCTTTTTGTTCGAGATTACCTTGAGCTCGAGCCCAGACCCCTTTAGTGCAACTGGGCCTTGGTTACAGTCATTGAGCTCAGATCTGCAAATGGGAGAACAGGGTAAAGGCTACAAAAATGCTCCTGATTCAGCCATGCCTATATTAGGGATGTGCACCAAATCCCATACCTGGTTCTCCCCGACTCTACTCGCACTCCCACAGCAACAGTACGACTTTTTTGAAAGCAGGATGGGAGCGACAGGGATGAGTGAAATTGCTTCCCATCTGCAATCCTGCAAAAAGTGCTCTTTCTGTAAATTTCAGTTTAAATCAAAAAACTGTGAATGATGTATTTTGTTGAATATTTAAATATAAGAGAATAAATTTGTTTATAGCTTGTAATCAGTAGAACTTACGGAGTGAATTCTATAAGATATGTTATATAAAATGAGTGAATTAAACATATCTTGCACAATCGATTTAGTTCTTAGAAGAATTTGTGCTGTAGCTTTTTTTCTAAAAAAGCTGAGTGGGATTTTATGTAACAGTTCCTCCACAGTTGATTCCTTTTAATGACACCGAATTCAGTAAAAAAATTCCGCATAGTTGGAAGCACACATGTGTGAGGGGGGACATGAGGGTACAAACTACCCCAAAGGTTTTGAAACTGGGAAATTTGTTAGGAAAAAAATTTTTTGATCACTTTTTCTGAATAATTTGTCTCAGAATACGCCAAAAAACCAAGGTCCACCCCTGTACCCTCCCCGAAATTTCGGAGATGCACATTTTTAGTTGGAAAGTGTGTTGATGCGCTCAGCTGCAGAATTTACTTTTTCACAGACATGGAAAATTTTTTTTTGATAAAATATGAAAATCCAATAAGACGAAGGTAAATTTTTTCCAACTTTAACCCAAGAAAAGTTTTTTCCAACTTTAACCCATGAAAACCTTCGTAGAAGCACATTGAAGTTTCAAATTTGGTCATCTTCACATCAAGGAAACAATAAAAACAATCTTAAAGCTACAAATTCTCAATTTCGGTAAAGGTAAAAGATGTGTACACCCCGTAGAACTTAACCGTTTCAATTGGATTCACCATGATCAAGAACCCCTCAACCCAAAAACCCGCAGAAATACCTTTGTTCACACTCAATATAATTTTGTGTGTAAAGTGATCACATTCATTAAATTCCCCATGGTCGAAAACCCCTTCCTCAGATAAACCACAGAAATACGCTTGTTTACACCCGGGATAATTTTTTTGTGTAAAGTGACAGCATTCATTGAATTTATTGCTGTCCAAAACCCCTTGCCCCAAATAATCCCCAAGGTACGTTGGTTTACACCCGGGATAATTTTTCGTGTAAAGTGAGCGCGTCCATCGAATTCTCTATGGTCGAAAACCCTTACAGCCCAAAAATATTAATATAGTTAGCGGTTCAATTGAAGCTGCAAAAAATTCTGGCAAAATTAAAAATTAGGCTGCGAAAAATTATTTTTTTGAAGCCGTAAGCATTATATAACGAAATTGCCGAATTTGGCATTTCCCGGGACTTTGGACCACCATATAATTGATTTGAGGCCATATTTCAAAAAAATGAAAAATCGCATTTGAGATTGCACTGTCAAGATGCTTAGGCCGAAGTATGGAGCTTGGATATGCCACACCCGTTGTTGGGGCATGGTGGGACTGCGGGCTCTTAAAAAATGCGTTTTTTGCATGTTTTTGACATCTCACCAAGCACCACTTGCAGAGGCGAAATGACAAAAGGCATCCCATAGTTTGCATGAAAAATCATGAAAAAAATGAAAAATCAAAATCATGAAAAAACCCGAAGGTTCTAGCTCTAACCGTTTTGGCTCTAGGCGAGGGGGGACATGAAATTTGGAGGCCAAGTATATTATAGGTTGATGCTATCGCGCCACCTATGATATTAAAATTCAAGTGTGTGTGTGTGTGGTCACAACACTATAAGTACATAGCATGTTATAACATACATCTTTTTAAAACGATACTTTATTATAGGTATTGTGGCTTTTGGGATCCTCGCATTTTTATAACGTATCTTATGTTACAACATATCCAATGTTATAACATACCCCGTGTTATAACGTATATCATTTTATAATATATCCCACATTAAAACATTATAATGTGGGACATTTTAAAACATGAGATAGTTTATAACATATCCTATGTTATAGCATATATCATGTTATAACATAGCATGTATCATGTTATAACACACTATGTTATAAAACACTCTATGTTATAACATACCTCTCCATATTACAACATACCCTTTGTTATAAGATACCTACCCATGTCACAACATACACTGTGCGATAACATAGCCTGTGTTATAACATGCACCATGTTATAACATACTCAATGTTATACCATATCCTATTTTATAACTTGTCCCATGTTTTAACATATATAATAACATAGTATATGTTATAACTGACATATATTATAAAATGGGATATGTTATAACATATGACTATGTTATAACATAGGACTACATGTTATAACATAGGCCATTGTTATAACATGTCAGTATGTTACAACATCCCAAAAAATGAGAAAAAATTTTTGATGTTATATCATAGGACTATGTTAACATGATGCTAAAACCCGAATTTGATCCAAATCCGTATTCGCAGCTCCATTTTGCATCTAGAATTATATCTGATCTGAATCCACAGCTGCACAAAAATCTGTGTTTTAGACGTTTTCAAGACTCTGGAAACTACTGAAGCACAAATCTGAAATGTTCATCAAATTCACTTTTCAGACATTGAAATTAGCCTACAAAAATCAGCGCAAGGAAATCTACAAACCAATTCCAGATTCACTTCTCAGACGTAAGACTCTGGATCCTGATCCATGTTTCACACACCTGAATCCGTCGTAATTGCAGATTTGAAATCGAGAACTTGCCTTCTAGTCAGCATCCAAATCGATAAATCCAGATTCTGATTCTGCAATTGGTATCAGAATTTATATTTCTGGCATGCATTCAACCCTGGATCTGCCATCGGATTCCACCTTTCAATCAAACCCTAAGGAGACCGAGATTCAAACTTTTTGTAATAGGAAGTTCGTAGAGAAATAAAGTCCGAAAAATGAACATTCTCACATTCCGTGTTAATTTGACACACTTTTATGAGAAATTCTAATTCAAATTTCAACCTTGTAAAGAACCAACTGTTCCTCTTTTCCACACAAACATTCAACCACAACACCAAGATTACAATGCCTTCTTTGAAATACAGTGGAAGAGCCGACATTCAATGAACACGATCATCGAAATGACGTCAGAGCTTTGAAAACTGGAAAAGTGTTTCGAAGATTAAAGATCCCAAACCTAACATTTGCAATTGACTTTCCAATCATCCAATTCCTTCAAAAATTTTCCCATAAATATTCAATGGGGTATAAGTTATCCTGCCTGTATTTCTCAGCTTTGCAGCATTTCAAATTTTGCATCTTTCAATGTCGGTAGATTAATTCTTCAACTAGAATTTTCGATTGGATAAAGTGTGATTCCGAGATACTTTTAACTAAGAACTTGGTGGGTCGATTGGCTGAGTTTGGATGACTTTTTCAAGGTCGATATCCAGGAACTATTTTAATATTTTGATGGCTCATTTTTAAATGAGCTTTGGATACCAAAATAATCTATAAAAATCAGTGAGCAGACAACAAATCTACATCTTAGAATGAAATCTTTTTCTACAATTCATGCAGCTAACTGCAGTAGTCAACTAGCGAAAAAGCTCAAATGCAGATTCCCTGAAGCGCATTTGTAATGAAATTACATAATATTTTTTAAATTAACTGCATCACGTGTGAGAGGAGTTGCTTACTCCCAGATTAGTGATGAGTCGAACTGACTCTAGCTTTAGCCTCGGGCAAATCCGGCACTTTTGAAATACAGGGCTCCAAGCTAGCAGTACTCCTGAAAGCGGTTAGAGGCTGGATATTTTAATTTTCATCAAATGACACTTATTTTCGACTGAAAAAACTGTGATTAATTGGACAAGCTCTATCGGTTCATCTGGCGGCAGGAAGTCAAGAATTTGGTTGGCTCCAAATAGTTGTCAAGCTAAACCAAGAAATGAAATCCGTAGGTTAATACATTCCTCTTATAGAATGGCACAATGCAGACAAAGTTGACTTAGAAACTTGTTTCAGAGCCCACATACTTTTTAGAGAGCGACTTTAATCTGATTCTGCTAACTGGCTCATCGGGTACCGAAGTTACCTCATCTATTTTGAAGTTGCATTGTTGTCCAGGTATACCATTTTCGAGTGCATGCTATATGTTGGAACGGTTATAATTCCAAATTGCAACTGAGTGCATCATTTGTTTTGAAGTTGACAAATTTTTGGATACTGAATATTCAGAAATTTTGGGTATTGTACAAAGTGGAGCATACGTTTGAATAATTCAACAAGCAAATTTCTAAGGACAATATTTGTCAACTACGGTTAGCTCAGTGACTAGTGAAAAAGAGAATTCCAAAGTGTTATGAATGGAAATACTTTTGAGCTCACAAAATGTTTCCAAACATGTATTCTTGAAGTACAATTTGCGTGCAATGGGTTATTGCTCCTTCACCTTGGTATTTTAAGCAACAAACTCGTCTCCAGACATTGACCCATGAGCTCAAGCTGATAGAATTTTGCGTGAAAATATTGACACCAAGTAGGATTTTTCCTAGTAAATTGTGTGGTTTTTTTTATTGCAGCATCTCCCTGTTCTTGCTCAAAAATAAAAAAAAATCTACTACTCGACTGTAACCATGTTCTGCCAAGTCATTGATGGAATAACATTGCATTTTTTTAAAATTCAGATACAAATTTTTAATGTTCAAACATTTTGATTGGAAGTAGACCGTTGCAGCATACTTTAAGTATATATCACGTTGCGTTTCCACATGTGTAGTCATCAAAAAGATATTCTTTCTTCCAGGAATCTATTGCAAAATATTCCCGTTCGAAAATGCACTTATCAGAATATTTTCTGGTGTTTATTTTTGTAACTGTGCCGTTATTTGTGCAGCAATCATATCAATCTAATCCCGAGGACGATATCTCAAAGTATAGGCAATGCGGCAACGAACTAGATAAATTAATTACAAGAATATGTAATGGGTGCATCTACGGCTCTGGAATTCCAACAAAACAAAAAAGTGAGGTTGGTTTTCCGATGTGCTGTCAATTGTTATGTTTAGGTCTCTGCTTAGGTCAAAGACGTCAGCAATATAAATAGAAAGGTCTATTGGCTTTTATCCAACCAATTACTATAGGTCACTCAAAGGAGCTTCCTATAAGTAATCAGCCAAACACAGTGGAGCAGTTCTCTAGCAGAACTAAACACCACTTTCAGTCAGTAATTAGTAGTTGGAATGACCAATGCTTGCAACCGAAAAGCAATCAGGGTTGTCCCAGATGTTTCCTAAAAGCTAACCCAAAAATACTAGGAACTCACTCAAGCAAAGTTCATGTAGGCTGGGTCCTGTCTAGGTATATGGTCCCTGTAATCGGCGCTCTCCTCCACTAATTGTGCGAGATATAATAATAATGAACAATAAATATTGATTAACAATATTATTCAGATTGGATGTTACTGTCGACGTTCAGTTTATTGGGCGGAAGTAAAGACAAATATAATATTTGTCGACAGAGATAACTAATGATAAATCTTTTTTTCTTGGTCGAATAGTGGCTTCGCCCAATTCACCAATTTTGCATAGATGTAGGATGACTGCTGCGGTAAATACGTCCCCAACAGAATCAGATTTAGAAATCCTCATAGAATAATGGAGTTGCTTCAATGCAACATTTATGCGCTAAGAGTGGACCAGAAAATGGTTTATAATGACAGGAATTTTTGTAGATGGCAACCTCATTCTCGACACTGGTCAAAAGTTGGACAGTTCTGGTTCCACAGAGGAAGCTCTTCAATATCAGTGACCATATTTTGGTCCTTCTTGCTGTAATGGTGATGGGATATTTCAACATTTTCACCATAGGACAGACTTTTCATGAACTGACATTTTTTGTTGAACCTTGGTGGAGAAAACTCTCCTGTAGCCGAGATTGTTCAGTGCTTGGATGGCTTTGGTGCCAATCAGGAAGTTGCTGTATCCAATAGGACTAGCCCTATTGGATACGACAACTGCATACTCCAGACTTGTCAGAGCTTTGACCACACTAGGCACACTATTGCTCCAATGGTGTAAGGATGTATCAATACATAATTTATCCTGCTGGATTTATGTTTGGCTCAGTCGAAAGATTCTGAACTCGGTCATTTTTGTTAAGCTCTGATAGAGATGGCACCGGAACTGGCATATAGTGCGGCACCTCTGGCACCATCCAGGAACCTCTCTAACTGGATGCAGTTGAAACAATAATATGTAATAGGTGATTTGAAAGAAAAATTAATGCTGTGAGAATTTCAGATTGGAGCATTGCTTCGGAAACTCCACAATCTTCTCCTATCCTCTTATTGAGCTGCTGTTCCACGCTTTCAGCATGACCAAGATTCTTCAAATTCCAGTATGTAGAAAATGTGGAAATCACCATTTATGATGGTAACGCTGAATTTTTTTCCAATTCAGTTTCGTGACAGCTTTGGGACTATATTTGATCCATCTCTTAATTTCTCTTTTTTCAATTAGGTTCAGGTCATCGTGTTGCACGTGACGATGCTCAGATAAACAACAATAGCAACAAGATCGAAGAGAATGTAGGGAATCACATTCGCATCAAACGGTACCGATACGGACTTACAGCAAAATGTTGCTTCAATTATTGTTCGTACAACCAAATGAAAGCTTATTGCATGGAAGATTGTCCATAGGTCAAAGGTCATTGCTTCATGAAATGATCCAATAGACGCAGATAAATTGTTGAATTCATGTGAAAATAGCGTTTTCTCATAGACAAACTGTATTTTATTCATACGACATAAAGTGATAGGCCACATAGCAACATACTCGATTCAGGAAAAATAGGACTTGAATTTTATGAGGTTCTAGTTTTTTACATTTGTTCATGATTTTTACTTTCTTGGAAAAATGGGTCTTGGGATGAATTTCATCTACGTGCAACAGGAGAATAATGCTCGGAAAATTTATCGAACCATCGACCCTCTGTTTCAAGCTGCATGCAAAACCAACAGCATCAGCTGAGACAACATGCTGATGTTATGGGAGGGTGTGCTCTGTGCTGCAGACTTTATTTTGCTGGAAAGACATTCTTTTTGTATTCAGAAATTTCAATTTCTTCCCTGCGGATGCTCTCGCAAAAATATATTAACATAAAATTTAAAAATCGATGAGCAATCTCCGAAATTCATCGTAGTGGTCATCGATAAGACTTATAATCTCAAATGTTTATTACGACTGGCCTTTTATGATTAATTATTAATAATTATAATTATTAAAATCATCCATTTTGATTAGCCTTGCAATCACTTTATTTTGTAGACATACAACAGGTGTATATTAACAACCAATGTATGAAACACCAAAATAGGGTATAGCAACATTTAGGTAGCTATCGTACTCCTTTTTCAAGGTCAGTGTGAATTCTTTCTAACAGACGACGGATGCTCCTTGATTTGAATTTAACTGGCAACTTCGGCTTGTAACCAGTTAGTCAGCATCTAATCATAATGTTGAAGTACATTTTCAGTTTGTCATTGTTGAATGTTCATTTAAAACACTTGTGAGCTGTAGCCTTAGCCCGAACCAAAGCCCAAGTCCAAGCCCAAGCCTTAGCCTAAGCTCTTAGGCTTAGGCTAAGGCTTGGGCTTGAACTTAACATTTAAAATAACTTTGCCACATTTCTGGGCATGAAGTATAAATCAGCCTATTTTAGAACAAAACCAAGACTGTAAACTTGGCCAAACATTTATTATTCTTCTCCGTGAATCAAATCAGATCTAAAATTTATTTTTATTTTATCTGTGTTTTCTCTGATTTGTTATATACGACTTGGTATTTGAAACATTAGTAACTGATTTTTTACTTCATTTATGTCTGCAAGTGGATGTTTCTAGCTCGAAGTTTGAACTCTGATGAAACAAGACATGCTGAACAATTTTTGTTATTCAAAAGAATCGACACTTTTTAGTCCATCAACATTTGATTGTATACACGGAAATAAAACATTAGTTTTACAATGTATGTTTCGAAAATCGGCTGGTAATAAAGTCCATATACGACGTGACGTTCGATATATTTGCATTTGACTGGAAAAGCATTTCGCAAATTTTGATCCCAGTCAATCATTTGCATACATTGACTTTCTATTCATTCGCTTTTCTTTCAAGCTTTTACATAAATATCTGACGTACGGACGCCAAACTGCATTTCTAGACTTTGCTGTCTGCATCCACATGACTGATATTCTATTTCTCTTCTTGATCACGGATCAATTCTTTGACCAAGTACTATGATTGGATTGAGTATGCTTGCTAAAAACTTCCAGAACCAGCTCTTTGATCAATAAAAACGCTTTGATCTGAATTATTCCTGATTGATATCAAATGCCGAGTAGACCCTCTCAAAAAATTAGTAGGACGATCACACCCGACTATATGTTAAAATATCTTACCCGTATGCTAAATATTTAATGGAGTTTTGGCCCTAAATCTGATTTTCATTTTCTACAGAAATATAAAATTGTCCAAATGTGAAAGTTTCGAATTTCAAAATCGATCCATTTTCCAACAAATAGTTAGTTCGAATTTTTTTAGAAGAGCGCTAAAAGTATAACTTTTTGTGCGACTATTTCGCATGCTAGAATGTTAAATTGGCATCATAAAAAAGTAAAGCAAAAGGATTCATGTCTGAATAAAAGTCAAATAATTGCATTCCTTAAAATGTAGAGAATGAATTTCTTTTGTCATTTCTCAGCTGGGAGGGACACTGGCAACTTTATACGTTTTGTAAGTCTGATTGCTAACTGTTTCAGGGAAAAGCCTCAAGAACAGGTTCTATGGTTTGCATGATGCAGTTTATTTTATTTTTCTCGAATGGATGGGTAAAGTACAGGGCAAAGAAGTCTGGATACTTTCACCCACTTTTTTGGTGCTGGTTGTTTCAGCACTGACCTTTTCCATACTGAGGATTTCAGCCATATGGGCTAAAGCCCTTTGGGTGCAAATTACATTTTCTTTTTAGACGGAAAAATCGTATGCTGATACAGATCACAAAACTTGAAAGATGATCATTTCATGTAATTAGGAATTGTTAAAAGCTAAGTTCCGAATGAATCAAACTGTTTTGTTCGAAGCAACTTTAATCATTTTTTATTCATATTTGTTATGCTTTTCGTTCTATATTTATAAACCTTTCTCCATTTACATAATTATGTTTCAATTTGTTTCTCCTGACTTGCATTTTGTGTTAGGGACAACGCTGCTCATGAGACTTTTCCCAGAAATTCGGTTTTTTGAGTTTGAGGATTTTTCTAGGTTTGATCCCGTGCAGAGTTTTCGTCGGGGTTTCCTGTTTACTTTGAATTTTTTGCGGTTTTAGTATAACAAATAATTTTCTGCCAAATGATTGGTTTCCCGAAAAAGGGTTGATGCAAAAAGAAATCATGTGTAAGAAAAATAAATTTCTTGTACATAATATAAAATCTTACATTTCGTATTAGAGTGTTGCGTTAAATCGAACTTATAGTGTGTTTTTTACAAAATGCTTCCAAGTAGAAAAGTGACACAAATCAGTACTGTCGTCGAAATCGTTTACATAGAGCTCTTACCATGAAATTTTTCACTCAAAAAATATTTAAAGGTGAGTTCAGTATGCTCACAAATTTCTAGTCGTATACGATGTATTGTTTATCAGAAAATCGTGAAAATCTAAAATACTACTTGCTTTTCACTTTCATTATTTAGAAGCATTTCTAGAAAAACAGACTATAGAAGATCTGACCTTTTGCATTTTTGTGAAATCAAAGGCTCTTGTCTTCATTCTCAACTCCATTTACATTTTAAAAAATGGTTTTTAGTAGTATTCTATCATGTTTTGTGATCCAAAAAATTTTGGGTTCTTTGTTGTTTTTTCCCAGGAAAATGTTGGAAATACTAGTTGGGGATGTTCTTAAGTAGCAGCCATCCCATATACGCAAAATTTAGTGGACGGAAGGATAAAACTCTTTACAAAAGTTTCATGGAGATTCATTCTTTTTCCATTCATTACTTTTGTTGTGTGTGCATCCACAGGTTTGTATTGTATTATTATAGTGTGTATGCCCCACAAAGCACGAGCATCTAATATGATTTAAAAATTTTATCATTATTCATTATTTTCCTTGTAAGTGAAAGTGGGAACCAACTTATGTCATAGGATTTATCTTGGAGTATTTTACCTAGTTGAGTTATTTTTTAGGTAGAGCCTGCATAAAGTGGCTTGGCGAAAACCTGCACACTTTTCCATTATTGCAAGCCAATGCCTAACTTCCAGTTACTAACAAACTTAGTTTATGCTGTGGCTGAAGGATTTGGTTAGTCACTGTGCAGTGTTTTACTCACTGAAAACTCTCCTGAGTGACCTACATTAATTAGTCATATACAAGCAATGAGCGTATATATAGTTATATGGCTGACATCATTTGACTTAAGCAGAAGACTAAACACGACATTTGTTTCCTCACGTATTCAATTTTTTCTCTCAGTTTTCTCTCCTATAGCCATAATTTGATTTTTCTCTCTTATTCTTGGCGATTTCCTTAGTTTTGATTCTTTATATACTTCTTGTTTGTATTTTGTATAATTCCTACTGTATCGTTTCAATTTTAATAACAGAAAATGTGACATTACAATGATGTGATATAAACCGTGAGCATGATTCTAATGATCAGCTATGAGAGTAAATCACAGCATTTTTGACGAAAAAAACCCAAAACAAAATGAACTGTTTATGATCACATAAAATGACTAAATATTGTTTATCATTACGTTTTATTTGTTATTCTATCAAAACTTCCTCACATTCAAAAAATTATACTTCGTTGGGTACCGGGAAATTAGAGCGCGGGACAGAGCTTCGACATTAGAGCGCAGGGCAATAGGGCGCAGGAACATTAGAGTGGAGAACAATAGAACGCAGGGACATTAGAGCGCAGGAGAATACAGCACAAAGACAATAGAGCGCCAGGGACAATAGAGCGCAAGATAATTGAGCGCAGGATAATTGAGCGCAGATCAAATTAAAATAAAAAAGCGAAAGTAAAATAGTTTGACAAATAACTACATTTCAGCTCAAAAATGCTTTATTCACATTTTTCATGACTTTCGAGATGTTCAGGTTCAATCATTTCTTCACTGTTGAGTATTTTTCCAGTTTTTCTTTGTTCCTTCCATTTTCTCTTTGTCTTATTTCATTTTTCTTACTTTTTCCGTCTCCTTTTTTATTGAATATCTTTTTTCTCTGTTTTCATTTTCTCGTGTTTTTCTCCTTTATTCTTTTTATGTATTGCTCGTCTACTCTCTGATTACTCATATTTTTTATTCAGTCGCTCATATGCGATTTACGACTAATATATGCTAATAAACACTGTGTGAGTAGATAAACGGCGGAATCAATACTAGTTCGAGTTGTTAGTAAAAAGATGGGATATGAAAATCTTTCATATAAAAGTTGAGAAAAACACGAAGAATCGTAAATATTTGACCTTTGAACCTGTGAATCAAATTGTTTCAATTCTGGATGCCCAAATTCATCTTGATGTTCTAACTCGCCTTCAGAATGATGCACACAGTTTCTTGCCAGCTTTTTCAAATAAAGCTGCTGGCGAAATATTTTTTTTCATGTCCAAAAACAATTAAAAATTGGCGTTCATTGCAGATCAGGGAACGTTGACCCGAAAAAAATCAGTTATTCCAAGTGCACTCTAATGTCCCTGCAGTCTATTGTTCTGCGCTCTAATGTCCGTGCTCTATTGCCCGCACTCTAATGTCCGGTCAAGACTTAATTATGGTCACCAAGATTCTGCTCTGTGGTATGCATCAGAACATTAGTTTCTCAAAGAACAATCGTAATTGTTTCAATTACATTTTCAAATTTTTTTGTTATCCATAATCATATTGGATAAATAATGAGATGAAGAATTGCAGCACCGAAGTAATGATGCTGAAATTGCTAAACCGAAATATTCGTAATCAATAAAGTGATGTGGTTCATCTGCGTGCACTTGTTCACTTGATAAACCAGATAATTAATCCTTGTTCTAGTTTAGCAGTCGTGGAAAAGTGCACTTCTAGTTGAAAATGCAATTATTTAATTATTTACTACTGTGTATTTTCATTGACGTGCAGTTATTTATACAACGGACATCTCAGATGATGTCCGACAATGATATTGTGAGATATCGAAACTGTGGTGAACGGCTGGTCAAGATGCTTTATGCCATATGCAAAGGGTGCTTCTATGGTGGTGGAATGAAGCCGCAACACAATAGTAAGCGCAGAGAACCAGTTAGATTTTGTCCTATGCCGACTACTTGTTAAACATAAACATTCAAATGAAAAGATACACAGTACTCCCAGTCAGTCATTCAAAATGCATTCCAACACAAAATGCACATTCTGAGGATTTCCTCAATAACTTGACGTAAACTTTTGATGAAATCAATGCTTCCCTAATAACTGAATAAAGTTTTGTTGGGAAATTTCCATGAGCGAAACTTTAAAATTTGATGAACAACTTTAGCCCAGTTTCGAACTTGTAGAATAATTAAAAGCAAGGATAGCGAACGAATTTCAGGTTGCCTGAATGTACTGATAATTTTATATGAAACTGAAATTTTCGACAAAAAAATCTGGTAAACTAATTCTAAAGCCTTGTTGATGAAATTAATGTTATTTTTTGATAGATTATCAACAGTTTTCAGAAAATTTGGCAAATATAACATGATGGATAGAGAACTGGTCTGGTGAAAAAAGGCATGTTTAAATAATAACCAGCGTAGATGAGATGTTTAAGGTCTTTCAAGTTCCATAAAATGTACTCTAATATAGTGATCGAATGGGCACTTAGCATCCATCCGTTGATGTTAATGCATCGATCAGGTTCTGCATGCATAGCATGTACAAAATATAAAAAAGTAAAAAAATTTCCCAAAATATAAACATTTTTTGAACAAATATATTAAACGTTTCCAAACATTTTCGGTAAGTTACACAGCTCAATCGATGTGTTGTGCAGGTCTTTTCTTAGAGAGGTAAGAAAAGATAGAGGCTTCTGGTCAGAACTGACCTGTTAGAACTACTCCCTTGGCTTAGCCTTGGTGATAGTGCAACAGTCTGGCTCCCCAGACCTACAGCAACAAAGATTACTTTAACCTTAAATGCGGGACCTCACCAGAGAGCTTCGCAGTCTCCTAGATGACACAAGGAATCCCCTCGGGGATAGACTTACTTGAATGGATCCCCTAATGGGTTTTCCAAAGCTTGCTGACTGCAAGCTGGCGCCTGGGCCTTTGGCCCTTCGCTCTTGTCGATTGGTTATATCTAAATGATGAAGAAATATATATAGCAATATATCCGACGAAATATAAATAGAATGTGGAATGACCACTGTTGATAATATGTAAATATAAAACAAATGTGCTGGGAAATGTTTAATAGACGCCAGCAAAAATACTTCAAGAATATAATAAAAACGAATATAGTGAAGAATGATTTTCACTATCATTTTCGGTGTTTCTTTGGCACTCCACTTCTATGCAAAAATGTCTGCGCCGCTGGTCATCCATTTCTTTGATTTGCATGGCGATTTCTCAATGGGTTTAGCCATCAACTGATCATCATGCTAACCAGGAAATCAACTTGGTTGAGAAATTGATTTGGGATGAGAAAACTTCATTTTTTGCAACCAAGCACAAGCTCGTCCATTCGAAATGACATGAACCATGAAACTTTCAGTCTTATGGCTAAAAAAATTTCGTTTCAGTTTTGAGAGATACCGTAAATCCTCATATTATTTTACAAGTAGCTCAACTACGATCACTGATTAGTTCATTTCAAATAGGTCAAATCCTAGCACGTGACGACGTTAGGATCCACAATGACAAGGGGTACGCTGGTGGACAAGAGCATAACTCGAATTTCCCATCGTTGATGGATCTGCTGAATGCACCAAGCCCCATTCGTGTTAAGAGAGACCGACCCGGAATCGTGGAAAAATGTTGCCTTAAGCAGTGTTCTTACAACCAAATGAAAGCTTACTGTGATGATACTTGCAAATAGAGCTTTGGAGGGTCGACTTTGACCAGGGTCCAGATGGAGGTAGCAAGAAGTGTAGGATTTATGAGCCAACGAGTAAATGTATATTCAGAATAGGAACGTCCTAAATCCTGTTGGAGATATCTTTTTTCTAGGAGTAAACCTTATTTAATTTTGTTGTGGTAATCTCTGAAGTACTTTTAGGAGTAAAGGAATTATATAGCAGCTTCTTTGTATTTTTTCTTTTATTTTCTCTGTGGCAGGAAATTGTTTTTCTTGAAACTGATTTCTGGAAGTGATGAAATGCTCTTTAAGAAAATTAGCTCTTTCGTTACTCATGATCCCGAATGTAATTCAAGGAAAGACCTTTGATCTTTCCTTGAATTGCAATCCTGGATCTGAATGTTTTTAAATCAGATTCGATGTTCCTCCAGATGTGGAAAAGTGAAACATATCTTCATGACAAATTTCGGAAATATAGAGTTGAATAAAAAAAAATTGGACGAAAGAAACAGAACTGCTTGTGAAAGTTCAAAAAATGAATTGTGTGACACCAATCTTCTGATTATTGATATTGTTGGCAGAGACTTTTAGGAAATCAGGGTAATATCAAAGCATGTTCACATGATGGTGCCAAAAAAATTTACAAGATGTTTCATAGGGCAGGGCAGCTTCATCAAAAGTACTATTTTTGGTCGACTTTCTTCTTTTTTGGATATTCACTACATTATTGGGCTCAAAATGGATACAAATCTTGCTGTTTTGCTTGACTTTTTGAACATTTTCTGACTGGTTGAGAACAGTTGCATAGGTTCTTCTTATTTTTAAAAGAAAATACTGTTTAGGAATTATACTTGAAAAGTCTTTAGGAATAATGATAATCATAAATATTTGATCTTGCTTTTATAAGGCACCTTGTAGAACTTATTTCCATTCTGTATGTGCTCATGAAAAGCAGCACAATGAGATATCCAAAAGTATTCTTGAAAACAATCCAAATTGGGTTTGGGTTTCAGCTCATATGAAAGCTGTTTACGGCCCTGCATAATATTATCATTGTCGGACGAGTTTTCCACGACGATCAATTCCAAAAAACAACAATGAAGATAAGTTCGAGGAGAAAATGAACCTTCATAGATTTTTTGCATTTTTCTAGAAGTAGAACATGAAAAAAATTTCGACAAATTTATCTGTAATCAACTCCTAACTCCTAACACCTGCTACAAGGCCCAGAATAAGTTTAACTTCATCAAGAAAAATTTACTGGTTCATAAAATTAAAACTTGAAAATGGCAGGCTGACGTTTGATGAGAATATAAGTCCCTCACTGCTAAAATTAGATGTTGATTGATTGCATAATATTCACATTCATTTGTTGATGATTATAGTTATGTGAATAAAGGTGTGCTTGCTAAATATTCAATGGAGCGCATTCATAAGGCAGGCTCATCTATCTCCATTGAGTGCTCCTCTTGCTCAAAATCGCCCTTCTGATCTTGAATCACTGCTTCATTATTGTTAACCATGAAATCGACAAACGAAGAAACTCATCGACCAACATTGTTCAAAATCAAAAAGTAATATCAACTAGATTTGAGTAATTTATTATTGTTGAATAACGACAAAATAGGACTATTGGTAAAATATTTTCAAACCCAAAGTCACAACGCCAAGAGCAGTAGGCAGCTGCTGCCGGATCAAATTTTTAGAGAATGCCAGATTTTTTAGCAAATACTGCCAGAAAAATGCCAGATGGATTTGAAATAATGACAGAATAATGCTAGATTTTCAATGCTCTCTTTTGCTCCTTTTAAACATAAAAATCACGAAATTAATACCACAATATAATTTTTATTCAATAATTTGCACATAACAGAAGCACTAAATGTTCAAGCATCAACAGGATTCATAAAATCAACTTAGCATCACTAGTTACAACATCACATTTATGTATCAGAAGAGCCAAAAATCTTTTTTTGCATTTCCAGATTTTTTTGCAAATACTGCCAGAAAAATGCCAGATGGATTTGAAATAATGACAGAATAATGCTAGATTTTCAATGCTCTCTTTTACTCCTTTTAAACATAAAAATCGCGAAATTAATACCACAATATAATTTTTATTCAATAATTTGCACATAACAGAAGCACTAAATGTTCAAGCATCAACAGGATTCATAAAATCAACTTAGCATCACTAGTTACAACATCACATTTATATATCAGAAGAGCCAAAAATCTTTTTTTGCATTTCCAGATTTTTTTGCCAAAAACACTGATATGGCGTAAAACACAGTGAGCTACCTAGTGGCGCCCTACGTAGCCACATAAATATATACCTTTAAATCATATTTCACTCAGCAACAATGTTTTAAAATTTTGCATAGAATTCTTTTGTGAAGAGATGCAACTCGATTATATGGACAGGATACACAAGAACCACAGTCCAGAATCTTTGAGAGCAAAACGAACATTGAACAATGAAACGAATCCATTGAAAATCAGAAAACAAATGATTTTCCTTCAATTCTACAGTCAACCTGAGCTGGAAACTTGAATGCAGAACCAGTAGATACTTCATTTTCGAATAATGCCAGAATTATCAGAACATTGTGCCAGAATTATGCCGAAAATCTGAAAATTATGCCAGAATTAGTGCCAGATTTGAATAATGCCAGATTAATGCCAGATCATTCTTAACAGTGCCAGATTAGGCATCGAAAATGCCAGTATGGCAACACTGAGGCAGAGACGAACAGTGACCAAAAACACACTATTAGTAATGGAAGGCAGCTTTCTTGCCTATGCAAATATTCATCTGGAAAAGAAAATTTCACTCTACTTCACCTAGAACTATCTAATTACAGGAAAAAGTGAAGAAAAATTAGTAGAAAAGGGAGAAAAAATTTATATATTGAAACTAGAAGCTGCTGCATAGTAATGTAAGAAAAAACAATCGGTTTTGGCTGGGAAACAAGCTCTTACGACAAAATGTTTGGGTTTGTATAGGTTTTAAATTTTTGGTATGTTGTGTATAGGTTTTAAATTTTTGCCACATTTTCGGACATAAGTATTAGCCAGTGAGTTTCAGAATAAACTAGAGACTGAAAACCTAACTGGAAATAAGTATTATATGTTGATTACTTCTCCTATCGAAAAATTTACGAATTTATTTCAGGACTATACTCCATACATTTTGAAATGATAGATGCAGAAGTTGGAGTTTCCACAAATGCAGCTTCATTAGAGACCAGAAAGTCCATTTAGATAATCTTAAATTGATTGAAAAGAGTGATCATCAAGGACTCTGTATCACGAATAAAAAATTTACAGAATGGAGTCAACGAACCCTCCTTAATTTTGAATTACATTTTGGCTGCGACCTCGCTGCATCAATCATTTCAAAATGAATGGTGTATAGAGGAATCATTATTGTCGATTCTATTTTTCGTCTTCTACGACTGGGCATATAAAAAGAAGTAACTATGTTAGGCTGCTGTGGGGTCAACACTATGCAACAGTTCTGACCACAGGCTAACAACAACAACAACACCAAAACTCTCCCAGACGTTTCACCAGATACTCGCCAGAACTTTCACTAAACCTCAGGCAGAACACCTTGGCACGTACCTCAGGAGTTCCTACCCAAGTCTCCAATCCTACTCTTATAAACTCCTTCCACTACGCTCACAAAACAATACACTTACGGGTTCAATGTGTATTGGGTAGCTAATGGCGACGCCAAAATAACAATAATAAACAAAATATTGTATAAAAGGCGATGGCGGCGTCGCTCCATAAAACTAATCTTTTTAACACTGATAAAAAGACAGCAAAAACGCGAAACAGTGGCAGAAATAACCTATGCAAATTTATCATTTCTTTTCGCCACTTTTCGCCGCGTCCAACCGCCTGCGCACTGACGCCGGAAGCTGCACCTAAGACCACCTCAACATCCCTCAGCCCTCAAAACCGACCAACGGGAGGTGAAAACCTTTCTGCAGCCTGAGTCTCATACTGAGGCCCCGACTGCATAACAGTTTTCCCCTCGGAAAACAAATTTTTGGGGCTACCCCCTCCAAGATGTGATCCAGCCCCTACCAGGTCCTTCAGGTGACGGCGACCTTGACCAATCCATTCGGCAGGGCACTCCCTTTCGGGCTACCGGAAACGATCACGAACGTAGTTCGGCCTGGACTTTGACGTCGATCTGTGCCTAGATCCGGGGCGTCGCCGTTCCTCTTCTCCCATGTACTGGTTTTTACAGCTTCGGTGATGAGGTGTCCCAGGTGCGCTTCCTCCACGGTCGGCCGCTCGCCACGTCGCTCCGTCCAATACAAATCTACTCAGTAAAAAACATTTTCTATAAAATACTTCAAATATCTAATTACGAAAATTTTATAAATGCAATTAAAATTTTCACGTCTTCATCTTTTTCAGGCCCTGAAATTAAACGAGAAAAAATACGAGGGCTATACACGCCCGAAATAAGATGGACGGAAAGACGAATTTCGCCGGGCAACTTTTGGGCACCGGAAACGAGAAAACATTTAAAATTTAAAGCAACAATAAAACGAGATAATATATTTTTTTTTGTATTTTGTATTTTATTTGTGTTTTTGTATTTTTGTATTTTTGAAATAAAATTTGTACGAAATAACGAATTTTGGTCCAAAAAGTATGCGGCTATATGGAATTATTGTTGCCCGCCGCCACCATAACCGCCGTATTGGAAGCTACCACGGCGAGGGTAGGGACCACCTCGAGCTCCACGACCCCTGAGGAATCCCCCAAAAACTCCTCGAGGTTGGGCCACACGAGGGGGTCCGCCCATCGCCTGTCCTCTATACGGTTGCGGATTAACCATCTTAAAGGGTCTACATTGACCCTGTCCCTGACCCCAGCCTCGGCCATATCCCCCTCCAGTTCCCCTCTGGTACGCGCCCTGAGTGGAACTTACGGAAGATACTCCAGAAGCTGAGGTACTGGACCTACCTTGACTTTGTTGATTCGCATACGGTAATTTGAATACTCCAGGCTGGTGCCGACCCTGCGAGTGAGACGATTGTCGCGAGTGCTGGCTCCTGGACCTGGATGTATCTCTAGGTTGTCTCTCTGTTAAAATGGGAATCTTGAAGGGTTGCCCCTCCTCATCCTCGGCCTTCTGGAATTTACCAGAAAATTTCTGAACCATGTCCGACAACCTTCTCTTTGCTGCCATATCTACTGCAGTTTGTTGGTGTTCCTGCATTCGGTTGGCATACGCTTCCCTGAATGCAGTACTACCTTCTCCCCGCAGGTAGATAGAATAATACCTTTCCGTGACAAATGACTTGGCCCGTGCATCCACTGCACCAATGTGTCTCGGGCCTAACTGCTGTTGTTCTAACTTTAGCAACACCATGGTACATAAGTATCTCACGGCTGCCATTACTATTTCCGCATCAAAATGATGAAACCAATTTGGCATGAACTTGAGCCAAATATACTCCCAAATGGGCTCAGGAACGTTTACATGATCATACAGGAAACCACCTTGAACATCAAAGTGATCCCCGTAGTTCTCGTAAAGCTCCTCTACTCCATTATTCACCAATGCCCAGATGATTTGGTTCCTATTATCATCTGGCATATCCTGAGCAAAGAATTCGATCACCTCTGGTGTCGAAAAATCTATCCTTCCCTTCACCAAGGGAAACTTCTTATGGACATCCCAGTAGTCTCTCAAAACAGAACTTAGGTACTCCAAAGTTACTTCCTTATCTCTACTTCTCTTGACCGATTTTGTCGGTTCCGACGTAGAGGGTTTAGAAACAACTTTTTTCCCTGAAGCGCTGCTCTGGTCCTGCTGAGAGGTCTTATCAACCTTAGACACGGGCTTAGCCAAAGTACTTTTCGTCGTTGCACTTACCTGAGATGCAGACGATTTACTAGGTACTTTAGCCGAAGCAACCGTCGACTGCACCTGACTCGTAGAACTTTTGGTTCCAGGCATCAGGCTTGTCGGCGTAGTTCCAGTCTTGGACTTGGTTGAATCCGTCAATAAAGTTGTAGATCCTGCAAACTTCAAGTCCACAGACGTAGAACTCCCTGTCTGTTCTCCTTCACCATCACTAATTTCAATGACATCCTCTTCATCTCTCTTTTTAGCCCTATTGGCCCTTCGGGCTAACTTTCTCCTTCCTAATCTTTTAATCTGATCGTCCGTACGACCTTCCGCTCTAAATTTTCTAACCTCTTCGGCAGTATACATACCTGGTATATCACCGTCCATACTTGGATCTCTGGGCGCTACTTGAACTGTCGGCGTAACCTTGCTGACCGCAGGCTGGATGACCTGCGTACTAGCAGGCTGCACCGGCAATTTCGGGATATGATAAGCAGTAGGCGGCTTGGCCGGAGCTTGCACGACTGTAGGCGCTGCCAGAGGCGTCGGCTGCGCCGTAAAACCAGCCAATACTAGTTCCAGCTGCTTCTGCTGCTGATCTAATCTCGCTTTCTGCTCCGCAAGCTGCTTAGTAAAAATCTCTTTCTGTCTCTCGATTTCCTTTTCAGCTTGCTCCCTGAGCCTCGCTTCAATTTCCTCTATTGCTGGACTTGCAGCAATCGTTATCAGATTGCTTTCATCCAACATCTGCTCTGCCCTGACATCCATTCCAGAAAGTAAACTCTCTGTCTGATCTAATAAAGAAGTTACCTGTGTTTCTTGATCAGGCTGTATCAACGATTCAACAGTGACTTCCTTAGCCACTTCTAAATCATCTCCTACCTGATTCAAGTCTATGGGGGTGTTGAGGTCTGCAGGTATCACTTGTTGCTGTGCTTTCGCCGCAACAGGCTCAGCCTGCATCCCCTGCACCTGATCCAAACTACTCATATCAACTCCAGATTGTTGACTCACCGTTGTGCTTACCTCAGTGCCTGTAACGGGCACTGCTGGCTGCTTACCTGTCGGCGTTACTACAACCTTATCGCCAATATGCGTAATCGTGAAACCTGGAGCATCGGACGGCAATATCGGCTCGAAAAATGGCGGCTCGTAACCTGGAATGTATTCCGGTTGATACGCTAATACGCTCTTTTTCTGATTCTCCTTTGTTGCGTCCTCACTCATATCTATTGGGTATCGCAAACCTGGAACTCGGACAGCTATCTGGCGGAAGTAAAACCTCTGATAGCAGTACGGATTATCTTTGTACTGCGGACACTCCGCCAAATGATTCCTTTTATCTTCCGGTCTTTGCTCCCATGACTTTGTCTTGGGCCAAAATCGGATCGGCAAAAATCCGAAACGATTTCCCCAACATGTAATAGCATCGCCCTTAGTTGGCCTATGCACCTCCGTTACTGGAAGACTGTTCAAAAATGATAAATACTGACCGTACCTATCTCCCCTCCACAACATCTTCAAGAGTTGTTCCTTTCCCTCAGGGCTAAAGGATCTCAAATAGTTGTGGTCAAGGAGAGAGGTAAGGTACTCCTCCGCTTCCTCTCTACAAGCTGGCCAAAATAAATGAAACGTGAGCGGAACTTTATTACACACTGACTCCAAATTCTTAAAATTTTCCTCGATCAATATTTCAGAATAAGGACCGATATCCATACTCCAGTGTTGCCTTACATACGAGTCTTTACCATTCGAAACTCTGACTGGTTCATACTCGTGGTAATCAACTTCCAGAGATGTTATCTCCAACAACTGTTTCGTTTCTTTCCTATACCTTAGGAAATTCTCGTATAAAACCATAGATACTGGTTCATCAAGTCTACTGAAACTCTTCCCTTGATTCACCATATCTACCACCTTCTTTGTAATTCGAGTTCTAATCTGCTTTTCCGACAAAGCTTCTTCGAACTCTTCATCCTCACTTACCGTATCGTTACCGTCTACATTCTTACTTTTTTCTTTAACGGTATAATCAGGATGAATACCTTTAGGTATACTTACGTCTCTTCCTCTCTTCAGATTTGACTCGTAATGAGGGAAGCTGTACTCCGTATAGCCTCCAAATGAGGTATCCATTTGGGCAGCCATACGGGCATACACCTCCTGTCTCATCACGTGATACATAGCCGACGACTGCGGCTCCTCTACTTCCGGACTTCCACAAAAAGTCTGCGGAAAATTTTCACCATGTATCATGTTAAAAAACCTATACAACCTAAAAGCCATTATCTGAATTTGATCCGCTTTCATCAAATCATGCGGAAAATATTGGAATCCGACCTCGACTTCCATAGCTAACTCATAGTGGAAAAACGCTAGGAAAACCAACAATGAGTAGTAGGCGTCCAGTGCTGAATACCGTATTTCAAACTGCGTCAACGTGTGCCTACAGAATCGTTCACGTTGCGCTCTCTGACGGAAATCGATTTGGAAATAACCAATGTCCGCCAGATACAGCTCCGTGAACAACCCTTTCAGCTTAAAAGTTTCCGGGCAAAGTCCCAACTTCCTGGACATTGCCAAAAATCTTCCGTTCAACTGGTCTCCTACCTTGGCTACGTCATAATAACGGCCATACCAAGACGTTACTCTATGCTTGATCTCTGGTGTCAGATCAACATCCTGGTGCTTTCTACCTGCGCCATTAACGTTCCAGACGGCGACCAGATCTGTAACCAAGTTGTATCCAACGAGAAGCATGTCCGAATCTAAGAGCTCATGAATGAGCGTCCATTCCTTCGGCATGATTGTCGTAGTATCTACAACAAAGGTGTCTCCAGTTACCGTCGAGAAGCTAATGACTCTCACGAACTCCTTCCCTTTTGGGTTATCAACCCCAGAAGTTGCGAAAACCTTACTCACGTACTCTTGAGTAACTTTCTCGGTATCAAAACCGATAATTGGCTGTCCTCGAAACCTGCTCACCTTCAGGATTTCGATCATCTCAGCCACCTTACCTATTTCGACCAATTTCGGTTCCGTCAATTCCAACGGAAATCTCCCGAAATTCGTGGCGAACCACCGTTCCAATTCGCTGACTCTAACAATGGGCTTGACATTGTAGTCTAAAAAATTCAGGCGATATGTTGACAATTTTTCCCAAAGCGGACAAACATCGGTTAAATTCTACCTTTACCACAGATAGTAAGCACAAGTGGGAAAAAAGAAAAAAAAAGAAATTGCAAGCAGGGGACAATAAGGTACCAAACATATATTGGGTTAGTGTTGGCAGATAGTTAAACACAAGTGCGGCCCCGACTTCTACCTTATACGGGAGTACACGCACAGACCACCTGCGTCTTCCATCAATCGACTGCATGCCGTCTCAATCCAACGCCCAAAACGGCCTATCCAACTAATAAATTAAGAATTTCCAAGAAGAAATTTGAAAATATATTTACTAATTTACCCAAAATGTGGAAATTCGTAGAAAATTAGATTAAGATGGAGTTTGAAAATTTAAATAGATTTTAAAATTATCTACCCCTAGTCGACTAGTTGCTACACTCCACTTCTTCCCCATCACATAGACGAATTTATTCAACTCACTATGTGTGTAGAGGAATAATGTAGTTTCGCAAAAAGTCCAAATTTTGCGCTACGGGCAGCTTTGCCACACTTTTTCAAGTTGACAGAACAAATATGTTCCCACTAAACTTTGACAATTGTCTAGGCCTTCATCTAGACACCCGTGGGCTATAACATCCTGCTTTGCCCAAATAATTTTAAGATTAACTAAGTTTACTAACTTAGGTCGCTTACCATCGACTAGGAAATACCGATTATTTTGCCGCACCTGCGGCTGACCATAGGTCACGTGGGGGTCCGTGACCAGGTATTGTTTTGTCCGGCGTCCATTGGGGGGCCTGGACATCTCGACCGCTTCTTTCTCAAATTCTTCGAATTCTGCGCTATCAATTTTTGTAAAATTTTTGATAATTTTTTATAAGAGCTGAAAAATCGACAAAGTTTCCGCTTTCGCTACTTTTTGTCTATTTTCACTCTAAAACTCAGCGGTTTTCCCAATTCTTCCAATATTCACAGAATTGGGGGGCAACAACTAGCTATTTCCTCCGAAAAAATTAATCGGACTCGGGGAAATTTAAAATTTAGGCCGCGAAAAAATTTTAAGAATTTGGAATTTTTGCGAAGAGTGGTTTTTTACCAAGAATTTTTGAAAATTTAAAGATTTACGTGAGAAAAATTTAAAAATACACGATAAATACGCGATAAATACATAAATAATTACAATTAAATACAATTTGTACTTAAATACAAGATTGGGGGCGAAAAATAGGGGGGGGGGTATTCACACGCACATACACACATGCGAAAAAACGGCGCTACGCGCTACGGCAGTTTATAATTACTGATTTTCGAATCTACAGTAAACTGCGTGTCCTTAGATGACACGTCGTTAGACTGCAGCCATCTGCCGGTCTCGTAGCGAAAGTGCTTTAACCTGCTCACGGATACCACCTGCTTTTTCAGTGGCTCTCTCCAGTGAGCGATTTCAAGCACATTCTCTGATAATCTCCTATTATCAGTAACAATATACGGTCCTTGCCACGGAAGACCCAGTTTTTTCTGTTTATCGACTTTCAGCAAAACCCAATCATTGACGGAATAATCATGAGCTTTTGCTTTACGGTCAAAAAACTTTTTACTGCTCTCCGCAGCCTTCCTGATATTCTCTGAAATGACTTCATAAGTTTCTACTAAACTTTCGGTTAGTATATGCTTATAAGCCTCATAGTTCATTGGCAGAACTATGTTTCTAGCAACACCAATGCTAATGCCAAAATTTGCCTCATGACCTCTCAATAAGGCAAATGGAGAACATTTTGTTGAGGTATGAGGTGTGGCATTATATGCAAAAACGACAGATTGCAAATATCTGTCCCACTTATCTGAATCCTCTATAGCAACCTTTCGCAACTGCTTGATCAAGGTTTGGTTAAACCTTTCAACCATTCCATTTCCTTGTGGATGGTAGGCAGTTGTGAAAATCTTCTGACACTCCAACAATTTACAGACTGATGTCATCAAATCAGCTGTAAAGCATGAACCATTATCACTCAACAATTTCACCGGGGTTCCATGCCTGAACACAATATTCCGAAGAAAACTGTCCACAATGGTTACAGCAGATTGATCCGGGATCATTTCTGCTTCCACCCATTTTGTAAAGTAATCTTGAAATACTATCACATACGGTCTTTTCTCGCTCATGGGAGATATTCCCACAATATCCACAGAGACTATGTCAAATGGTCCTCTAGGAATGATTGGATTCAATGGCGGAATTGTAGCCTTTCCTGGAGTCGCAATTTGACATATCGGACAAAAGCTGATCCAGCTCCGAACATCCTTCTCGATGCTCGGCCACCAGAACCGCTTTTTAATAATAGCAAGGGTTCTTTTAAACCCTTGATGCGTCATCATCACTGCTCCATGATACTGATGCAGGACAACTTTTTTGAGAACAGAGGGGACAACAACTTGATCCTCTGCCTCGCCAAAAGTCTCTCTATATAGTATCCCTTGATCGATATAAAAGTTACTTTGAGACTTGGTGCCACTATTAGCACCTAGTTTCTCGAAGATCACTTTTAAATCTTTATCCTTTCCTTGCAACTTTGACATCAAGGCGTTTGAGATAAGCCCTTTCGGTCTACCATCTTCAATCTCTGGGGCTTCTTCAAACTCCTTCTCCTTCGGTTCAAAAATTTTCTTCACCTCTTCTTTAGGTTTTGCTTGCCCAGGAGGATGTTCTTTTTCCTCCTGCTGCAAGTTTTTTGCCATTTGTCTAGTGACTACCGCCTCAATTTCATATTTCTCAGGCGTTCGATAATTATCAAATTCTGGAGAAATATTAAGTTGAGTTTCATCACTAATACCATAATTTGAAGCCACTGAAGCTGTGGCCATCTTCACCGGAGTGAAGACTCCTACAGCCTCATCCACTTCATCTCCTCTGAGTTCCCGAAGTTGTTTCACTAAAACTTTGTGGTTTTGGTTAAGGACTTCGTCTTCAGTAAGAGATTTCACATCTTCTTTCTGAAAGATAAGCTCCCATTTTGGTGGCAACTTCTCTTTCTGTTCATCCGGTTCCTCCTTCCTGGAGAGGAAATCTGCCATGGCATTCTGTCTGCCAGGCACGTACTCCAACTTGTGATTAAACTGGCAAATGAATGCGTAATACCTCTTGAGTTTGTCATTAGTCTGTGTATTGACCCTCATTGATAATAGTGGTTTGTGGTCAGTTTGAATCCTGACCTTTTGGCCCAAAAGATAGTGTTTATAGATTTTAAGGCCGTAAACCACAGCTAAGCATTCTCTTTCGGTGGCGCACCATTTCCTTTCTTCCGCCCGCAATATCCGACTATTGTAGGCAACTACCCAACGTTCCGAGTCAGTCTCTTGACATAACACTGCTCCCAATGCAATTCCACTGGCATCCGTTTGAAGAATGAATCGTGCAGATCCATCTAAAATTGGATGTCTTAAGAAAGGTACTGAGGTCAATGCTACTTTGAGCTTCTCAAAAGTTGTGTAATGCAACTCCGTTACATTCCATGTTCCCTTCTTGCCTGTTAATTTGTACAAGGGTTCAGCTAGTGCTGCTAGGTCTGGTATAAATTTCTTACACCATTGTAGCATACCTAGGAATCTTTGCATTTTCTTAACAGAATCCGGGAATGGAAATTCCGTTATCGCCTTGACCTTCTTAGGATCCGGAGAAATTCCGTTCGCGTCCAAGATGTGTCCTAAAAAGTGCACCTTCTCGGGAAGAAATTCACATTTCTCTGGCTTAAGAGTCAACTTCGCCTTCCTCAACGCTTCTAGCACCAAGTTCAAATTCTCTAAGTGTTCCTCGAACGTATTCGAGAAGATGATAATATCATCTATGTACACTAGGCAAATTTTCCATACCAAATCCCCAAGGATTCTCTCCATCATCCTTTGGAATTCAGCAGGTGCATTCTTCAACCCAAACGGCATCACTTTAAACTGAAATAAGCCCTCTTGGCATATAAAAGCCGTTTTCTCCTTGCTTTCCTCCTCCATCGGGACCTGCCAATATCCCGACTTCAAATCTAGAGTCGTATAAAACTTAGCTCTTCCAAGGCAATCTAAATAGTCATCCATTCTCGGGATGGGATATTTATCATCCTTGGTCACTTCGTTTATACCTCTAAAATCAACTACTTGTCTCGTAGTTCCATCTTTCTTTCCAACCAGGAACAAGGGTGCAGCCCACGGTGACTTCGAGGGCTCGATCACTCCTTGATCCAACATCTCCTTTATGTGTCGCCTTACTCCTGGCCGACTATTAATTGAAGCTCTATAATATCTCTTTGCTACAGGTCTCGCATCTCCTGTATCTATCTTGCATGTCAGAGCTGGGGTTGTAGTAGCCGGATCACCAGGCAAGCTAAAGACATCTCTGTACTTCAACAGAGACTCTATAGCTTCCGTTTTCTTCTCTTCCGATATTTTCGCCTTCGATATCATCTTGCATAGTGAAGTATAGAACTCTACAGAATCAGCTTTTGATAATGCAGGCATTCCTTCCTTTACCATACATGTCTGATATTCCTTTTCCTCCTTTATCTTTTTCATTTCCTTCACCTTCTTGTACGTATCATCATCTTCAATAAGCATAGATTCTGTATAGCCAATGATTTGATCTCTCTCAAACTGACATCCAGAACCTGTGGTATTGGAGATTAGTACTACAAAGTCTTCTTGTGATCCGTCTACAACCGCTTTCTCCATTCTGAACTTCCCTTCAGAATCTTTAGATTCGACAATAATTCCGTTCAACGTGGCATCTCCATGTTGATCCCAAAGTTTTGCCTTCATCAAAACATCTGTTCCATATGGAATGTAGGTTTTACTACATGCAACAATTGCAACAGTTGTCTTTAGCAGACAAACTTTTGGATAAACAATTTGATTTATGCAATCAGTCGACGCCACACTGACTTTAGTTACTTCTTCCATTACCGTTTGCACAGTAGTTACAGAAGGAACTTGAACTACGTCAATCTTTCTCTCAATGCCCTGTATTGTCATGGCATTCCTTTTGAAATCAATCACCACACCTAAATCTGGGTGTGCTAAAAAATCTGTGCCCAAGATCAGGTCCTCACCTGCATCTGGCAACACTATAGCATTGACTGGAAAACTTCCGAATTCAGTCTTCATACAAACTGGTACATACCCATAGGCATGCACAACTTTTCCATCAGCTACAGTCACTTTAAGGATACGAGGGTACACTGTATAATCAACGTCTAATGCCCTTTTCAGGAGCTTAGAAGACATGACCGTACACTGAGCTCCTGTATCGATTAAAGCTCTGGTAGCCGTTTCTTTAATAACTACATTTATGTAGAATGGAACCGTTTTCGGATAATTTTCCAACAACCTTCTCTCTACATCCGTTGCTTTCCTTCCATATTTCACATGAGCCAAATCTCTCTCTTTCACTTTCTCTAGAGGTGTCACCTTATCCAGGTGAATAATACTTCCGAGAACCAAACTAGAAGATTTGTTTCTACTCTGTTCGCTTTCATCATCCACATCCGTACGGCTTGTCACCATTACGTTATGCGAACTAGGTTGCGACTGGTTCGAAACAAATGATCCAGACTGATCCTGGACGGTACTAGCCTGAATAGCAGGTTGACTAGTTGGTGCAGGTAACATCAACTGAGGCTGTCTCTGCAACTGGATGCCTTGCTCCCTAAGTCTGCAGAATTCCCTGTATCTCTCAAATTCTGGGTCATACCCGTACATTTGATCTTCTTCGGGGAATCCTACATAATAGGCACCTCTTCCTCTTCCTCTAAATCCAAACTGAGGTCCACCTCTACCTCTAAAACTTCCTCTATATGAAGCATTCCTATCACCACCATAATACTGATTAGACATGCCACGGTTAAATCCACCGCGTTGCTGTTGCTGACGCCGGTATGCTAATGTCTTACACTCCTCCGTAGCATGCGTATTATTCTTATGATAAATGCAATAGGGTCTCTGCTGCTTCAACTGCTTCTGCTTTTCAGCAGACGCAGCCTTCACAGTAGTCAACTCTTTTAAGGCTTCACTCTGAGTAACTTGTAGTTTATCCACCTTCTGAACCAATTGTAGCCACTCCTTTGAGAGAATAGCTAGAAAAGACTCCTTGGCCTGCTCCTCGTTAGACTTTTTGACATCATGAGGCGACGGACCAGGTAGCATCTCTTCCGCATTCTCCTCACTTCTCTCCTCTTCCACTGCCTTTTGCAACTGATTTTGTGGTCTTGACTTCGTTTGGTTATACTTTTTAGTACTTCCATACAGAGCATTCCCGACAAAAGCAATTTCCGGGCACATCTCCTCCGTAGCTACAACTTGATTCACTACAATCGGTTTATCTTTGGCTCCAAAAGTAGTAAACACATTCTTATATTTCTTATCAATTTGAGTTACGGCGTATGCAAGGTCTTGCCATGTTTTCATTGATGGCAATACATCCTGCAACTCCGTCTGATACAACGGACTACTCTTATAAATGAAGGCATTAATAATATTCTCTTGCCTTACTTGATCACTCTGATCTGCATAGACCAGATCCACATGATTACTCAATCTCTTTAAAAACTCCAAGGCTGACTCGCCTTCTTCCTGTTTCATATTAAATAACTCTCTTTTGAGCATCGTCAAATCATAAGTCAGCGCGAGATACTTTAAAATATTCCTCCGCGCTTCTGTATAACTTGAGGATGTTCTCGCTATCCTCCTCGCCGTGTTCTGAGACAATCTTCTCAAACACTCCTTTTTCACTTTATCAGCCGTATTCTCCAGAAATTCACTTTCCAGATCAGTAAAAAATTTCAAAGCCTCCGTTGGCTTTATACTATCATGTAAAGGTCTATGTTTCAAGGCCTTTACCACATCTCTCACATCAACTTCAACACTTGAGCTAGAGTTCGAAGTAGATGAACTGCTATTATCACTATCCGAGTAATGTCTACTTCTAGCTCTAGATCTGTGAGATCTCTTTCGACTCTTCGACTTTCTCTTTCTTCTCCTCTCAGGGCTAAGGTCAGCTCTATTTGCGGTATCTCTCCAAGGAGTAGGACGAGAAAACCTATCCTCTCCCTGGGACGATTCGTCGCAAATAGTCACCTTCCTTTCCCTCGACCTCCTATTCTCTGAGTAACCGTAGGCATTCGATTGTGCTTGTTCAGCATTCCTCGAACTCTGCGGCTCCTCAGTCCAACCTCTATCTCTACCCAAATATTTGTCTCTATCATCTTGAGACCTGACATAAACTTCCGAATGAACCTCTCTCTTAGGTTCACTAACTCTCTCAACTGTATTCTCAAGGTAAGAAGACTCACTTATCTTCTTCCGTTGATCGTCCTCCGACTCCTTTTCCTTGACCTGCGCGCTTTCGATTACTTTTATCAATAATTCCATTTTCTTCTCCAGCGCGTTAATCCATAAATCCTTGGGATCGACTCGATCCCTCGGATCCTCTCGTCGACTCCAATTCGTAATTTCGGGGTCGTATCGCCTCGAATATTTGTCGTCGTATAAATCGGCCGGCGCGTCCTCGTAATACTCGTCGTAATTCATGTCCACCATGTTTGACCTCCACGCCGGTTTCGATTTCCGTCTAATCTCCTCCAGCGTCTCGGCCATCGGATGGACCAACTTCGAGGGCGACGTCGGTCTCTCCTTCTCAAAGGTCTGCTGACCTCTGACACTACCACTTACAGTAGTTTCAATCTCGGCTCTCCTAGCCATCTCAAAACCACTTCTCCTCAACTCTTCTTCAACTCTTGCCATTTCGGCAATTCCACTCTCTCTCCTTCCTTCAGTCTCAGGCGCCTGTGCTTGAACCTTTTCTACCGCTGCGTGTTCTTCAGCAGAGTCGAGATTCGAAACACTAGGTTCATGTGACCTAGGAGGAGTCCTCAACGTTTTTCCTACCGGAATACTCATCTTCTTAATTTTTCCGGTATGTGACTGCAAGTAAAACCCAGGAGGTTTAGTTATTTTTCTGGTGGTTCTCCGGTTATCCGTCGTGAGAGGCGTTAAGAGTCCACCACTTGTTAGGCAGCTGTGGGGTCAACACTATGCAACAGTTCTGACCACAGGCTAACAACAACAACAACCACAAAACTCTCCCAGACGTTTCACCAGATACTCGCCAGAACTTTCACTAAACCTCAGGCAGAACACCTTGACACGTACCTCAGGAGCTCCTACCCAAGTCTCCACTCCTACTCTTAAAAACTCCTTCCCCTAGGCTCACAGAACAATACACTTACGGGTTCAAGTTGTATTGGGTAGCTAGTGGCGACGCCAAAATAACAATAATAAACAAAAATATTGTAGAAAGGCGATGGCGGCGTCGCTCCATAAAAACAAATAAATCTAACACTGACTAACAAACAGAAAAACTGCGAAACAGTGGCAGAAATAACCTATGCAAATTTATCATTTCTTTTCGCCACTTTTCGCCGCGTCCAACCGCCTGCGCACCGACGCCGGAAGCTGAACACGTGCACCTGAGACCACCTCAACAGGTGAATGACCACAATATTCACCTTATTGTCGAAAGAAAAATGTTTCGTAACAATTTGCGTATTACTGCAAAAATTATTTCCTGTAATGCAAACTCGGTATACATTCATTTTGCTGAACATGCAAGCAACTTTTGCATTCAAATTTTCATATCGAGTTCTTCTTAACGTCATCAAAAAAGAGTCAATCGTATCCACAGTTTAGTCTTTTTTTATCAGAAGTCTTGTGAACTTGGCATTGTGAAAAAAGTTTCTTAAATGTCCGAGCAAAATTATTGTAGTATTTGATACGCAGTAGTTTTACACTTGAAAAAAATCGTTACCTTCGAACATGATGAGCACCATTTTTCCACGATGCATCGCAAAAAATCAAGACGTAAGAGTCTTTCGATGTTTGACTTTCTTTTCAAGCGCATCGCAATTGTTCAAATGCATGGCATTTTTTCAAGATAATCTTAGAGAAAAATCACCATAGCATCTTGAAAAAAATCAAAATGGGCAGCATATCAAAGGATGAGAATTAATGAAACTGGCCGGTCAAAAGAGTTGCTCCGCCATTTTTATATACACCAGACCGCTTCAAGGTCAATTTCTGTGGTGGTCAGCGCTTGCCGGCGAAGGGCGCACTTGGTTTTCACGGGGGTTTCAAAGGCATTTTGCATGAAGAATTCGGTGGACGTATTAGTTATTCATAAAAATGCTTATTTTTCGAGATTTTCCGGAAAAACGTCAAAAATGCTTTTTTAATCATTCAAAATGTTGCAATTTTGGAAAATAATCCCAATTTTCGTTTTTTCGGTTTCAGAGTAGATAGATAATGACAGCACAATAGCCGATAAAATCCAAAATTTGAATTATTTTTCAAAATTACTGCTTTAGGTGAAAAACAAACATATTTCAATTTTTCTGAAAAAATTCAAAAAGTAAGAATTTTCATGAAAAACCAATATGTCACCGGATTTCCGTTGCAAAATGACATCCCCCTCTGCCATGCCCGTAAAAATTAAGGGCGCCTCCGCCAGCAAGCCCTAACCTCAAATATCCACTTTGAAAGGTTCTCGTATTTACAGTTATAGGAGGCAAGACAACGCCTCTGACTGCTTGTAATTTTAGTTCACACACCTTGACTTTTTTTCAAGATGCTATCTTTATTTTCTTCAATATGGGATCTTGTTTTTTTCAAGATGACATCTTGTTTTTTCAAGATGGGATCTTGATTTTTTCGAGATTATCTTGAAAAAATGCAATTTATGTTAAAAAATACCGACGCATTTCAAAAAAAGTCGAACATCGAAAAACTCTTACATCTTGAATTTTTTGCGACGCATCTTAAAAAAATGTTGTGCATCATGTTCGAAGGTAACGAAATTTTCCACAGCCTTTCGAGCAGTAACAAATTTTTTCAAGTGGCGACAAATTTTTTGGAAAACGATTTTTTTCAAGTGGCCCTTCTCGTATTCCGTAATTTGAAAATACCTTGGATGTCCGGCAGAATCAATCTGATCAATTCAGTTATAATGTCAGCAAGGAAATTCTTGGGGCCCAAATACTGAAAGCGTTTACAGCATGTTTACATTATAATAGTCGTATAGTTCTGATTACTCAATTTTGTCTAAAATAAAATAGAAATTGACATAAATAAGCAATTTGTTTACTATGAATGAATACAATTGAAGGATACTGTCGTTTAAGATAAATTTCTGGAGGCATTTCCTCAAAAATTGTTGAAAAAGGAATCATACATTGTAGTTGTGGTGGGGTGAAG
The DNA here is from genome assembly GCA_963922205.1 of Romanomermis culicivorax. NCBI lineage: Eukaryota > Metazoa > Nematoda > Enoplea > Mermithida > Mermithidae > Romanomermis > Romanomermis culicivorax. The sequence continues at coordinate 51,167 of CAWUHX010000354.1, forward strand.
TGTTTGACCTCGCCCAGATAGGTATTTGATCCCAGGGAAATAACGAACTTTTAGGGCAAACGGGGATAAATGCAGCAAATTGGTCATCACATAATAGATGTCGTCGAGATTCATCAAAAGTCGTGATTTTTTGATGGTGCAGTTCAATTTTTCATACAGTTGATTAAACTTTGTTCAAATTTGATTGTGGTCATACCGATTTTCCCCGCCGTTAATGTACGCTTAGGATACTATCCACCCGCAAAATGAACTCAGATTTTTCCAACTTACCGACTAAGACTATGGCCAACGACCCAGAAACACCTGCTACTAGATTTCCACCAATGACACTGTATAACGGAACCGTGTTCGGAAAGGTGAAATATGCGATCAACGGTAAAATCGACACTAGAGTGCCACCTATCCCGATCAGTATGATTACTTTCCTTCCGAATCGATCGCTCAAAGCGCTCAAAATCAAGTCGGAAATCATAGCTGGCGTAATGACCGCCAAAGATAAAATCATTATGATCAGAGTTGCTCTTTTTTGAACTTGATCTTCTTCCAAATCGGAAGATAATGCGGTAGAATCCGATAAATTGGATAACATTGCTCTTTGTTGTCCGCATATCGTTGTCAAATCAGTCAAATTTTCGTTTGGGGAAAATTTTTCCACGCAGAATTGCCTGTAAATACCCGTATCCCGAACCAGTTGGTAATAATAGAGACCCGCGAAACATAGGAACATAACGGGTTCGACCGTTATTTTGGGTAAATTTCCCATTTCGCCGATTGATTGATCAAATTTTCGATTAATTGGAGAAATCTTATCAGGAGTTTACCAAACCCATGGATGGGCTGACAAGAAAATTATGAAAAATCAAGTTGAATGCGTAAGAATTGTTGATTATCGATGCGGCATATTGCGTGGTTGAAAAGTGTATAAAACTGGATGAAGTAATTTCACTCATCTTTCACAATGAAACTGGTTTCGGGAGTAATAGACGAAGAAAAGCCTTTCATGTCATACACCAAGCAGTATGTTACGATGTGTATCCGGCACAATTTTTTCTCATGAGATAAATTTTGACAAACTAAAAACTTGGTTAACAAGAAAAAGGTGAAATTGAGGCAGTTGGCTCATATATCGATCAAGGTGCATAACAAATAATGCGTGGGTGCCTTTGAGTTGATTCGCCTCGCTCTCAGAGAGCGGGAATTTTGGCCTCGCCCTGATTCACCTATATGTAATGCAATGATTCAGCCATGATTTTGAAAATACTTTCATGGATACTCTTGAAACTGAACAAAAGAAGAAGCTCTCAAAACCTGATCAATTCATCTTCGGACGAGGAGAAGGAAACACTGCATCATCCGGCTAATCTGGAAAATTTAGAAACTTTGATTTTAGAAAATGAAACACTACTAGTGCACTGTTGTCTAGATAACTGGGTGATTCGAATAGGAATTCTCCTGGGGTTGACGCTAATTCCATGGTGTCTGGGATTTTTTCGGCCCGGGTGATGTTGTTACTACTTTCACACGATTTGGAGTACAATGCTATTGCACATTAGAAGCGAATTTTTGATGGAATTCAGCAATGCAAAGAAAGAGAAATGCATGAAAGCAGCTATTCAAGTGAAATCGGAATTTGTATTCAAAGTAGAAGTTATACAGTCAGCTTCAAATTCACCGTAAGTATAAGTCAATTATAGTCTGTTTTTCCAGAACAGCTTCCAAATAACAAGAGTGGAAAGCAAGTACTATTTCATATTTTTTCGATTTTTCGCTAAACCATATGTCAAAATGACTGCAATTTTGTGAGCTTACTTAACTAACGTCAACGACTTTTTTGGGCGAAAAATTCTACAGTAAAACCTTTATTTAAACACTTTTGCCGAGAGTATTACTTTGTGTCATTTTTCGATTTAGAAGCATTTTAGAAAAAACAGACTATAGTAGGAAAATTTCTTTGGCGACTGTGCTCTACTCCATTTTGTCTAATTGGGACTTTGAACGCAAAAAAATGCTTCGGCAGAGACAAACCAACGTAATTTGCAGACACATGCTTTTACACATTGACTGTAGTTGTACTAGGGCCTAAAATGTGAGAAAAAATCTTTTCTGCAATGAAACCTTTCTTCCTGCAAAAGGCATTCTCTCCGTTCCGAGTCTAATTTTGAAATGAATAAAGTATAGAATTTTGTGCCTATACAGGATGAGCCAAAAAAAGGCAACTGATTCTGACTTTCATAGCTTTCGATTGGATGAAGCTTATTCAATGCGGTTTCCTGAAATCAATAGCTGAAACGTCTGGCATATATACTGCAGAGCTTCAGCCATATTGCTCAAATATTGACTGACTAGAATCAAAAATACTAAACGTCGATTTTTTTGCAAAGAAAACAAAAAAAAATAAATCCAATCATAAAAACCATATAACAGCTGAAAACTACAAGAGAGCTTTTTCAATGTGTCCTCCTTTTTGTTTCAATCCTAATTTTAATCGTTTTGCGAATTGGTCAATGGCAGAATTGATTTTGCTTTGATTTTGTTTTTTCCTATTTCAAAACAAAAGCTCTTGATTTTAGCAAAATTTTGCCCATATTGAAACAAGAAACTGACGACTTTAAATTACGTATAAATTACAAATCTGGGTGATATTTAAAGTATTATTGAGCGTAAACAACATTGCAAAACTTTTTTCACAATAGGACAACTTTTACTTTGATTTCACAATCTTTACTTTTTAAAAAATGATCACCTCACCAAAATTTATATTTATGCAAAAACCATAAAGGCTAGAAGCATAAAACTTGCCCTTTACAGCAAAGACAAATAGGGGATTCTAGGCAACAATGCGCATTAAAAAAGCTTCATCCGTTCGAAAGTTATGAAAGTTAGCACTGCTCGCCTTTTTTCGGCTCACCTTGTATTCCGCTCAATGTCACTCAGTCAGTTTCACTCACGTATTTTTAAAAAATAAATCAAATGGTCCCAGGAGGATTCCACACTTGGCTAAATTTTCGGGTGTAGCGACTGAATTCGTTATCAATTTTTTGCTAAATGAAGTAAAATTTTTCGATCAATTGAAAAAGGCGAGGTTTACAAATGCGCGGGCGATATGGTATGAGCCTTGATCAGTGTGGTGGAATGCTTTGTGACATCAGTATTTTTTACAATTGATCTGTGTTGAGATAAATCAAAAAAGGGTAAATAACAGCTTTGCATTCCTGATCTACATAAAATGTTCACAGTGCTCACCATAGTGTTTCAAACGGTAAGGAAAGGAAAACTGTCGGCGCCAAAATGAATGGCGCCGATGCCTTGGTGTTTCCTAATCAATATCAATGCAAAGTTTCTGGAATTTTTTTAATCAATACTACTCATTCATTCATTCGGAAGTAAATCAGTTTACTGCAAAGATCTTTGTGGTGCTGAATCCGAAATATTTACTGTCGACACTCAATTCTTGACAGCGTACCAGCTAATACATTTTTTATGAGCTTAAATTCAGGATTCTTAATGGGGGCATTGAATCATTTTCTAAAAGTCCTTAATATGTACATTGGTTAGCACTTATTCCCATCTTGCCCAATCGATATTTATGCCATCGGCAGCTCGACTCATTAGCATTTAACTAGGCATAAAAATATTTTTTTGTATCCGTCTTACATTCTAATCACTAGCATTGCTCATAGCCGCTTTCGCACTTAATGCGGCATTTTTGTACAAAACTGCTAAAATCTCAGAATGTTGTCCTCTAAACACTTTGGGCTTTGCTCTAGACCAATATCATAGATACATCATTTTGTAGCCAGGGTGGTTTCGAAATGAAAAAATGACGAAGAAGCGATTTATCAAGCAAAAACCATGCTAATTAACTGCGCAAAATTGGAATTAAAAGCGATGGGCCAAACTTGCAGCCGTATGGAAGTGGACGAAGGCGTTCGGCTGTACCAAGAGCAGAAGCACGACGAAGCTGTGGAGAAATGGTGAGCATATCCTAACTTTTTTTGGTTTGGGCTCATGGCGCCGGTTACACTAAACATAACTGACAACTGAAGTTCTAAAATTTTGCTTGCACTAACCTGTACACACCACGGGCCCACTCTAGAGGTTTCGTGCCTCAATAGTTCTACTTCATTCAATTAAGCCGAAAATCTAGTGGTTCAGTACCGCAGTAGTTTACTGGCCATTACTGTGAAATTTCTTTTGCTCAAGGAAGACTATGGTTGATTGATTAAATTTTTTTGTATTATCTTTTAAAGAAATCTATATATCTCAGGAAGAGTAGTAACGACAAAAAACTATTTTTATTTCTGGAAATACCTTAAAACACCTTACCTACAATCAATGTGGCCTTACTACAATCAAATTTTTAAAATAAATCCATGTATACCTCCTACCTTAGACATTTGCAACATTCAACCCGTTTCCTAAAATTCCCATTTTTCTTATCTTTTTCGCTTTCCTCGATATTTAACCTTTTTGCTGCAGTGTAGTACAAAGTTCTGCATTCCATAAAAATTTCGTGTGAAGTTGAATGTATTTTTTCGGTGATCGTTGCGACTGCCATTTCAAAATAAATGAGTTGGAAAAGGAGTTGGTGCAGCTAGCATCTGCAATCTGTTGTCTTATAAAATCTTTTTAAATTGAAAAAGGATAAAAGTTACTACTTATACTATAGAAATTTTCATTCAAAAAATTGTTAAAGGTAAAGGTTGAATACGCCCGTGGAAACCCGGTCTTGTGTAACATTTGGTTCAACAGAAAATCGTTATTATTTGGAATCATTATGAGAAAAATAGACTGTAGATATCATGCCTGGAAAATGCCTCAAGATTATCCTAATGTATAGACAAGGTTCAGTACAGCATGATCAATGAACTACGAATATTTTAATATTGGTTCATTTTCACCGTGTTCCACGTCTTTTTTCTGCAGGACTAGCTCATTGCACAAGCTCAAATCGGTGCAGGACAAATTTTTGACCAACGGCTATTTGGCGGAAGCGTACGCCGAACGCGGCCGCTACGAGAAAATGTTGAAACACGCCCTGATCCAACTCCAGTTGGCTAATGAACAGGAGGACGATTCTATGCGAGCTCGAGCCTACTTGACGTTGGCGAAAGCGAATGAGAAATTGGGCGAATTCGATCGATCGATCAATTATTCTAAAATTTGTCTAGATTTCAAATTGAAATCTAATCCAGAGACTGTCGGATATATTCATTTGAATTTGGCGTCATTGTATTTGGCGAAAGGCGATTTTAGCAGCACATTCGAGAATTTAAGTAAAAGTTGGGGTGTATTATTCCTGGCTATTGTAAAAGCCGAAATTCAAAATCATCTGACTCAGGATTGTCAAACGTATATTTATAATGTACTTGTGATTTTTGAGTATTGACGGCAGTGTTTTTTTTGCGCTGTGCAAAACTTTTTCCGCTCGTGCAAAACTTTTTTTTCAGATTTTTTGCACCGTGCAAAAAAACTTTTATTAAATGTGAAAAAATTTGGTGTTTTCATATAGAAAAGATGCATTTTGGTGCATTTTAACATAGTACGTACAAAAATTTTTTGGCGTGCAAAACTTTTTTGGTGATTTTTTTGCACCGTGCAAAACAGCTCGTGCAACAAAAAAAAAACACTGATGAGAAAGAGTAACAAGGAAAATCTGTGGAGGTCGTCTAAATTTTAACCACAGATCAACGACGTTAAATCCTAACGATATCCATCATTTTTTCCCAATTTGTTGCGTTTTGAAACAAAAAAGGCTCGTCCTTGAAGAGTAACTATTTTATTCGGTTCAGGACATCTATATCTGAACGAGGTCAAAACTTTACTCAGGGGGGTTCTAAACCTCACAAGCCTTCCAGCGCCAATGTTCGAGATGCACACAGTATAAACTTGAAATTTTCATCCTCAGTACAGTAAACTGCATAAGTTGTTGCCGAAACAAAATGAATACTGGTTTGCACACTTGTTGAAATGAGTTCCTGCTCTTGAATAACAAATATATTATAAGTTCCGTCGCCTTCTTTAATAGTCGTGTAAAAGAGGCTGTGATAGTTCCTGAATCTGTGACATTCTACAATCGATAACACAATAAATGAGCTATCAGAAGGATGATAAGCGGAGATGATTAGATGAACGATTTATGTTAAATGATACACGGAAATTTGGTTGGGATGAAAACTTCTAAACTGAATTTACGCTTGTATGATTAAACCGAGCTGTTCATGAACTTGCTGATCTGTGCATGATCCTATCGCATAATAGAAAAAAACCGAAAAAGTCATTTATGGTGGCACTAAGTATCAGAAATTTACATGGTTTACCAATCTATTACGTATAGAAAAGACTGCATGTTTCGGTTGCCCAAGTTGCAAAATATGTTTTTGAATCAATGGACTGTAGGATCGAATTGCCATACTAAAATTAAGTTTCAAAGAATAGCCTTTTATATCCCTTGCAACTCAATTCCAAATCTTATCACATTGAATTTAAGATAATCTTCGATGTTACGATAATAATCATAATCTTGATTATATATGCGGTGATTGCATTAAAAGATTTTATGAATGATTCAGGGTTCTGCATGATATTTCCGTATCTCGTATCTCGATCCGAAACCACTCCATAGAAGTATCCCACGGAGGATTTGGGTCTATCTCCCTATTTTCACATCAAGACATTTTTAAATTCATTCCTTTCTTTTTGTGATCGTCTTATATTGTTTCCTCTGTTCCTCAAGGGAACGCCGAAGTCGTAGTACGGAAAACCTGCGAAAAACTGCTGGAATTACAAGTATACCTGGGCATGGGCGTTTTGTACATGAACTTGAACGATTTGACCAAAGCAGCGACCTACCTCGACGCTTGCCTTTCTTTGTCGTCCGTTATGGTCGTCGAAGATACGAAAATCAAATACCAAAGCGTTATACTGTGCCATTTGGCCGCCTTGTACAGAAAACGAAAATTATTGGATAAGGCCGAAAGGATTTGTCAAGTAAAAGCTACAGAAATTCGCCAAATCAGCAGAGTTCTCGTACTTCAGATGTGAATGCTTTATCAGAAAAACTAGTGATAGCTGTTCTGTAATTGCATGCGGAGTTTCGACTGTATGAATTACGAGCGCTTATTTCCGCCAAGGTCTGAACAATTTCAGAACTTCCTGGGTATCCTCGGATGTTTAGAAATAATCACTTGTGCGCCGGAGATTTTCTAAAAAAGTCCAGACAAGTGTGTACTTATTTCAAATTTTTGCAGACTGATCGTTTTCACCGGCAGGATAGACGAAAGTGTTGGGAACTCACTACTGAACGAAGGCAATTTATTTAGCTCACTGTCAGTTCACTATAGGTGGTCAGATGTTCATCTAGTTTTTCAAAATTTACATTTAGGGATCGTTCCTCGTCCGTATGGTTCTAATTTACAATACTTTTTAGGAGGCGTTGAATTTCGCTAGAAGCAATGGAAATAAGCCCATAGAAGCCAGGGGTCTTGTTCTTTTGGGTGACATTGTCCGTGATGCTCTGCGCTTTCAGGTAAGAGGTTACATTCGCATAGTATATAAGCTGCATCTAAAATGTTTGGTTTTAATTGTTTCACACTAGAATATCTTTCTAAATTGAAGTATTTCGGAGCAACAATGCAGCAGACTGGCTATTTGGAGTGCATCCAGCTATTCCTTCAAAAATTCACAGAATGCAGTACATGTTGCAAATTGGCCGAAAAAATTATGCCCGAATGACAGCAGCTCTGCAGTATCTATTCCTCCGAGTAGGCTACTTTTCTCGCATTGGGCTTTGCTCCCTTTCACGCCTCGCCTTCCAGTCACAGTATTTTCTTCTGTATGCAAGCTTTGAGAGATTTGTACCAGAGTTCACCATCGTAATCTTTGGGTCATGTGATTGTAGGAGTTTTTATACATAACTATCATTAGGACGAGGGTATGAGTTACAAATAGAGCAGCAAAATAAGATGAACTTTCGAATAATCTCAAATCAAAAAATACTTCAACTATCGAACACAAAAAAAATGTCAGGTAAATCTGGTCTAAGCTTGGAATAGGCTGTATCGCACAGGGTCTCAGTGTATGGAACTTCATAGAGATCCCACTGACAATTTTTTTAAAATAATTTTTTTATATTTTTCAACATTCAAGTTATTCGGAGAGAGTGCGGATTTGAATCTGGCAGAGCCCGACCTTTGGCGGGGATTCCCCCGACAAAAACTTCGAAGCTGCATTATTTATTTTTCATGTTTCAATTTCATGACCGAAATTTCCCTGCCGTACCTTAGAGCAGCTTCATTATCACGTGCAGCGGTTCAAAGACAGAATGCTGTTTGAAAATGAAAGGAAATGATTTAAATATATGACGTATAATATGTTTTCCTTAAAATGCTTGTATTTGGAAAGCAAGTGCTATTTCATATTTTTCCATTTCCTGCTAAACTGTATGTCACATAGGATTGGAAATTTGTGAAACTACTCATTTTATCGTTAATATTTTTTGAACAAAAAATACATTAATTAATATACTAATATTACATATTACAATATTATTAATAATATTATAATATAATATTACAGTAAAAGCTTTGTGTGAACCATTCTCCGGAAATTTTGAAATTTTCTGAAACTCTGAGGGTTTTAGAAGGACCACCAGAAGACTATCTTAAGCAAATTTTTAGTCTTGGTGTATACAAACATGGAGGGGCATTGTCGTCGGGACATTACCCGGAATAATATTATAACGCGCTTTATGTATAAAGTGAATTCAGTAATCGTATTTCCATCAAATTTGTCGATTTGTTTTAGAATCTACCATAAAATAATCAATCATCTCTTTTTAGGACCAAACAGTATGATAGAGAATGTTCTTTCTATTTCAGTTAGCGTGGATCAGCTACAACAATGCCGGTACTTTGGCCTCTGATATGGATGACATACTCTTACAAGTTACAATAATGAACAGTACAGCCAAATGTGCCACCGAACAATACCTTATAGGAATTAATTGTGAGTGCCAGGTAACTGAGCAGATACATAAAATGCAACGAAAAACACCATACTTATTGTATTTTAGGCTGTTTCATTAAACGAGAGTTGTTCCGACTTGGCTGAGTCGATAGGTTGTAAGGTGAGATTGTTAACCCCTAAGTAGTGGTGCCTTCTCACCCAAGTCTTGGCTATGCACTCCAAAATTTTCCAATGAGGGGGGGGGGGGCTTCGCTGTAATTCTACTCCAGGGGTATCCTAGATTCGAAATATATAAATCATGTTATGATTAAATAATTTAAAATTAAGTATGACTTTTGGAAAATTTTGAATTTGTAAATTAGATATAGACACGATCTCAGGATTTGGTCTCGTGATAGCAGTGAGTGCAGTTAGATAAGTTTCACATGAAATAACGGGGTGCGATACACCAAATACAATGCTCGAAAACCTATTGGGACACCCTGTTTCTCTTTTCAGTTTTCTAGGAATGTTTTGAGATCTGACGATCGAGAAGGGCTGAAATTTGTTTAGGAATGTGAAGCAAAGAATTCCCCGAAACTACTGAGTATTTAAGAACTCAAGTGCAGTTAGCAGCTTCAAAAACGGTCTAAAACATGAATACTCGAAAATTTTTCGAGCACACGACTGATTAACGGTTGATATCGATGTGTTTTTATTCAGCTCAAATCGTCTCGAAAATATGACATAAAAACTGATACGTATATGCAAGTTTAGCTGAATCTGGCATTATTGAGCTAGTTTGATAGTTTGTGCGTGCGCCACTCCTAGGAGTATCCAGTTTCATAAAGCCGGTTTACCTTTCTGGCACGAACAAAAAACAGGGATAACAGCGACGGGCTCGAACCAACAATGTTCTGCGTACAAGGTTAGGCTGATGCTCTGCCCAAGAACTCTGAGCCGCACCCAATGGTTTCGAATCCGGCCATTCTTGTTGATTCCTGGTTGGGTGGTAAAACCTACCCCTGGATGTTATTGGGGCTACGGCACTATCCATGCGCCCCTCTAACAATATTCTTGGGATCTCACCGTATGCTTAGAGTTAAATGACTTATGTTTCACTTCATGCATGTTTAAATTTTGAGCTAATCACCCTGAAATGTCAATCACGGTTGCGAAAATTGTACGAAAGCTTATCGGATGACAAAAAATTGGACGGTGCCAAGAAAAAATGTCTGCGCTTGGTGCAGGAATTACAGCTTTTTTGCAATCTCTGCGGTCAACGATACGCATTGAAAGACGAATCGTTGCGAGCGTTGCCTTGCTCGCATTTCTTCCACGAACAGTGAGTCTTCTTTTCTCATCCAGGATTGGTATCATTCTTTGCTGGTGAAGCAATCGGACATCGGTCATCAGACTTTCGGCCTGATGTCCTCACCATTAGACTATCTAACCACGCGGTGTACCCAGATTGAGGTAATCCCCAAAGCTGCTCTTCGCAACAACTTTAATATTGAGTGGTCATTAACTTACGACTATTTGGCAATCTGACGCTCTAAAATGCCGATTAATGGCATTGCTAAAGTTGAAATTTATAAGCAGTTATTTTGGGGTGAAAATAGAGTTATCATAGAAAAGTGCACATTGACCAGTGAAAATTCTAAAACAAAAAGTACTAGAAAAAATATGAATGAGTCGTAAAGTGTTGCTTTAAGTTTGGCTATGTAAAGATGTGTTGAGCACAAAAGGCACGGCTAATATCCTGACTCTTTTTGGGGACGTTCAACATATTTTTGGTTAAAAGCATTACAATTGTTAATCACTGCCTGCACTTCAGTTTGACTCAATAACTTTTTTCTAATTGAAGTTTCCTAATTCTTGATACTCGTTGAAAGTAAAAGTTTTCATTCGTTTATAGAATTCAACTGTCGAAACATGGATTTGTGATCTATAGTCTGCTTTTTATAAGATGCTTGTAAACGGAAAAATGACAAAAATAAGTACCACTCTCAAAATTGTTTACATAAAGCTTTTGCTGTAGTTTACTCCAAAAATGGCAAAACTCCAAAGCTTATTAATTTTCAGTCCGATGCGACAAATAGCTTAGCAGATAATGGAAAAAATTAAAAATAATGCTTGAGGTCCTTACAGACCGTCTTTTTCAAATTTAAATTTGACAAAAAATAGTAGTCGTCAAAAGCGCTTGAACAAAACATTTACTGAAGAATTTTTTATTCAAAAATTTGATTTGAAAAGAATCGAATAAACTTACAAATCACCAGATTTATGCGCCATATGATTAACCAGTCTATCGTAAAAATATGAAGTAGGACTTGCTATCCGATTTTATCACTTCCAAGCATTTCAAGTATCAAATAAAACAGACTATAGCATTACAAAATGGGTCGACTAAATTTATATTGTCAAATATTTTTTTCAAAATATTGTTGTCTATGAATAATATTATAACTCGCATTATTTTCAGGTGTCTTATCGCCCGGAGACAGAGCCGCGATTCAGTCAGTAATGTGCAACCGTGCCCGAAATGTCAATCACGTCAATAAAGAATTCAGGGTTCAAGTTTATAAATTTATCTAGAAGTGAAACTTTATAGTCTAAAGCCACAGCATGAAACTATTTTGTGTTTTATTGTGGCAGATCAGACATTCATAAAGAACACTTTTGATTTAAAACTGATTTTATTTTTTTCTCGTGAAATTCGACATAAATGATAATACTCCTGGCTAAACTGTATTCTGTCGCGGAAATCTCACGGAAATGCACAAGGCGAACCTTCTGCACATGGATTTGGTAAGATTTCCCCATATCGTAGTTTTCAGTGGTTTGTCATGCTTTTCCTGTAGCTGCATCGCTTAGGAAATTTATGAAATTCATTGCCCACTGTAATTAAATTCGTTTTCGTCTTAATGCGATTATGAGTGAGCTTTATAGAAGCAAAAATTTATGAGACATTATTTACTGCGCAACATTAGGTCAAAAATGTTTTGGTCAAACATTACCTATATATAATTCTGTCAAAGCTGGAGATACACCATTTCAAATCTCGTTTTTGCACAGATTTCGATCAGATCTTCGGTTTGACACCATGCTTGCTATGGAAGGTCACATTTTGTATGGGGCCAAACACATATCGGATTAGATATTAGATATAATACTTTTCGGAAGAATTGAGAAAATAAGAAAACCTCCAATGTATGGTGGGAAATATGAATGCACGTGTGAGAGCAACTTTCCTGTACATAACATGAACAAATTCGACAAATACAGACTGATCAAATAGTTACTACAGTGGTTGATGAAATTAATGAAAAACAGGCTGGTTCAGCCGGAAAATCATTTTCAATCGCTCGTGAAAATGTTGTTTTCTATTTTTTCCAAACGATGTTCATGCAAATATTGAACAATCTGAGTACGCGGTCGCCTCCCTTCCTTAGATTCACCGCAACAGTCAGGACTACAAGGAAACGAATTGCGATGCATTATCATCGCTTTTTATATATTTTTGTGAAAAAGCAAGAATTTAGCATATTTTACGTATGTGAATCGATATCGGACAGTTCTAAAATTATTCCGGTTTTGTTCTACGGTAATCCGATATTGTGCTACAGGGCACACGAGTTCTAGGTTTTCATATCTTATGTGAAATCATAAATTTCATATCTGTGACATGTTATGCTAAGCAAATTGAGACTGAACGGTGGAAAAATAATATATTTTTATTCTATTAAATAATTTTTTGCGCATGCCCTTCCATTTTAATCCTGAACAGAAGTATACTGTAGGGCGATGTCGAGTTACTATCATGTAAACTATTCACAAAAATATGAACTCTGTACTGGACTACTGTAGAACAGAACTGACTTCAGTTTCGAACACCCTGGTATCAATTTGACCCACGTAATAGGTCAGATATGCAAAATTCTTGATTGTTCACAGGATGTAAAAACTGGTGCAATACCAGACTAATAACATCATACCTCCTCCCGAATTTGTTTAAAATTTTTGCATTTCGATGCTCATTTGAAAACGAATGGAATATAGAGCCAGTTTTGGAGGATGATAGTTGATCACAGAGGTATTGCGATTGTGCTACATCCAGCGCAAGTATCAATTGGGAGGTGCTTTATCAGTTTTCTGAGTAGTATTAGCGAGCTCGACAGTTCAAATGATTCTAATTGTTAGAGAGCATGCTAATTCAAACCTTTTCACTATACTTCAGACTGCTGTGCATGTTAAATTTAGAGTAAAAAATGTAACGTGATGCGTATGAGTTTTGGTTCGACTGTAAAAATGTGTATGGATACTCGAATCAACATGGCTAATGGTTATTGGAATAATCGAATCTAAAAGCGTTTCAATAGGAAATAAAAAGGTAATCAAAAATAAGAAACAATTTATCGAATTGTAAATTAAGCGTAAAGTTGATATTTTCATTGTAGATCAGTCTTTAGATGGTCACTAATTTGCAGCATCGTTACCGAAAAACTGACCGATAAAAAGAATGTGCTCATCCTTGTTCATTATCAAGAACAAAAACGGGTGATCAGCGATGAACTTTTTGGGTTCGATGGGAATTTTTTCGGTCAACAAACTCAAAGAAGCAAAACGGATAACTGTGGCGGCCGCTGCTTCAGTTCCCTTCTCGTCAAGCTGCAAAACAAAATATACTCACTGTCTGGCTTCCTTGAAATGCTTACGAATCAGACATGCATGGCAGGGTTGGTCCTTGGAATTTTTATCGTGGGGGTAGAGGGGTGAGTTAGTAAAAAAACAAAAAAAAGTTCTGAGAGCTTGTTTTTCGTACAAAATAAGCACAAAAATCATCGAAAAAGCTGTATTGGAAAAAGTTCAGGGGGGTGTTTGACGATTTTTTAGGGCAGGGGGGGTGGCCAGGATCTCAGGTAAGGGGGTTTACCCCCCCCCCACCCCCTGTGAGCATGTATGTTGTGAATAATGAAGAGGAAAGTAAGTTCTATCTGAAGTTTTCTAAACTACACATATGTCATAATGAACTGAAAATTTGATGTAACTTGACTCAACTAGAATGCAAGAATTTTTTGAATGAAAAGCTGAGACACATAAGCCATTCGAACGCCTAATTTTTGTCATTTTTACAACAGACTATACACCCATATATCTAAAAGAGCTAGGGCGATTTCGTGCCAAAAAGTGCCAAAAGTTTATCGAGATAGAGCGGTTCATTGAAAGGATTTGCTAATTTTTTGTTCCTGTACTGACCAGTGACTAGTGTAAAGTTGAGAAAGATATGGTTGGTTGTTCACTGAACGAAGATAAGCTAGAGCGAGAAAGTGAAGAAAGTTTATTAAAGAATTCCATCCTTCAAGCTTAGTGCAAAGGAATTTTTACAGAATACGCACTTCAACGTGGTGATGTAGTTCTAAACTATAATCCATTTGAAATGAGACTCAGAAACGCTTTTGCAGATGAAAAACCTGCAAGGCACATGGATAACCCTTTCTTCTACGTATATGCTTCGGTTATGTGGGGGCAATTTTTTCTCTGCCTCAGCATCTTATTTCTGTACCTAGTCTCATTTAGAAAAAAATGAACTATTGTGGAATAGTGCCATTTGCAGAAAAGTAAACATTATACTCAATTAGTGTGCTACTGATACTAGAAGCAAGACAACTGAAATATTAGCCATTTGGGTGTTCGACAGCAAAAATGAGTCCGAAAACGTCTTTTATGTAATCTGAGTTGAAACTTACGTTTATGAAAGTCTTATGGATCACGTCACTGATCTTAACGTTACCATTCGTCATAGCCGAAAAATCAGCACCATTTTTAAATGGGCTCGACAGTCCTATACTCTTCAAGGCCCGGTTAAGAACGAACGACTGTTCTATCCTGAATTTTGGAATCGCCATCTGAAAAGCATACGCACATTTGAAGTACCTCTACCTTCTAAATCGTGCAAATGAATTTAGGACTTTACTTCGACTTTTGTATTCGGCTCCATCGATTTTAACCAATTCAACAGTTTTCTACCATCCAATCCATCGACTACATTTTTCAGATCGTTTTTCTTTTTTGGAAGAACAAAAACCGCCTTTACCGAACTGCGGTAATACGACAGAGACAGCGCCTGAATTTCGCTGTCCTCGTAGTAACTTTGTCGATCAGTTTTGTGCATCATGTCAATTTTCACGACTTTATTGGTCGTTGAGTGAAAATCTTCACTCTTCGTCGCCTGCGCGTAAAATTCTTTCTCCCAAACGCCTTTGAAATATAGGGCGTTGATGAGCAGCATGACAGTTTGAGCATTGATCGAATCGGCTGAGACTAAACCTTTTATAAGATGGTTGGTTACCTGAAAATTTGTGAATTTGTAATGATGAATAGTTGGAGCTAGTTTGTTAGAAAGTCTTGAGATGATTTTTTCGTCATATCAGCTGAAATTTTACGAAAAATAAAAATCACAAGCAAGATAATTTAAGAAGGTTCGTACAAATTCACTACAGCCTGTTTCTCATAAAATGCTTGTAAAGCGAAAATTGACAAAAAATAGCACTGTCGTTTAAATCGTTTGCACAAACTAATGACTGAATTTTTTTATTCCAAAAATAGCTGAAGGTTCATTAAGTATGCTCAAAGGTTTTGGGCGCTATGTGACATACGGCTTAGGTGAAAATCTTAAAAGTCTGAAATAGCACTTGCTTTCCACTCTCATTATTTGAAACCATTTCAAGAAAAAAGACTGTATATGTTGGCATAAGACTACGAAAGATTCAGCGAGTGCGTCATATCTCTCGAACTTTGACCAAATTATTCTTCTCATCATCAAAGAAAAAATCCTGTACTTTGGATTTCATGGGGAATATTGAAATAAGCAGAGTTGAACTGATTCATATAATTATAAATTAAACTGAAAATACTGTATTACACCGAAAACTGTGCTAACTGCCAACAAATACGTCTAGCAACACTGAAGTGCGTCGTCTTGATGATGAACCTCAAATGAGTTACACATTCCCAGGTTTCAGAACAATCAAATCTTTTTTTGTTTCTTCTCCGTCGTCATCTTGTGATGTGAGAAATTTTGCACTCGTCTCATGGAATGCATTCGAAGATGAACATCATGGAAACACGTTTACATAACCAATTGACTATTTTAAATTATTTTTAAATTAGCTTTGATGTGACTGAAAAATAAAAGCCTCTAGTTGTAGCTTAAGCATTGAAAGCAGTCATTTATAGACTATACTCCATTCAATTTGAAATGATCGATTGCGCGAGGTCGCAATAAAACTTTCATTCAAAATTACGGAAGGCTCGTTGACTCCATTCAATAAGTTTTTTTTATGAAACAGACTACTTGATGATCACTCTTTTCAACCATGCCAATAGACAATGATTTCCTGGGCTCTAGCAAGGCTAAATTTACCGAAACTCCGACCGCTGCATCGATCATTTCAAAATGAATGGAGGATAATACATAGACGGGCATCACAAGAGGTGATGTGTCTCTTTACTTCAACCGTTCCTTTTACTTACACCAAACCGTTACTTCCAATAATACATGAAGTTCTTTCACTTCCATTAATGAAATTGTTGTACATAAAAAGCAGAGTTCTGTTACTGCCAACTTTATTTCAAAAATGTTTTACATGATTATGCAATTTTTTTCTTTCAGATCAGAATTACCATGTCGTCTAATTATGATGTACAGCATGGAAATTCTGCTGTGGGTCTGCCAGGACATGGGGTGACATTGAATTTTTTCCATACTTGATTGCAAAAAGAAACATTCAACCACCAAATTCTTACATCTATATCAGTCAAATATGTGAAACTACTCATTTGGTCTGCTTTTTTAAGGGTTTTATGTTACTTCTTTGGAACCATGTATGCTATGTTCAGAAAAACCGTTAAACTACAGCATCATTTTCATTCTTATGGCATCTTTCTCTTCTTTTCTTTCTTGTTTTCTTTCTCATTTTCCTTCGTCATCTTCTTGATCAATGCTGGGGAGCCGGATCTGCTGGGGTTCAGCAAGAATCTGCTGGGGTAAAACATGCTGAGCTCTAGACCGCCCAAATGCCGCATGTGCATCTATGGTCCCAACCATCTTTAATCTTGAGAAGCGACATGTTTTGTACCAAGACCTTTGGCGACGTTGCCAGATTTTTTCCATAATATTTTGCTGAGAACTGAGAATAGGGTACGTGACTGCTTGTAGAATTTGATACACCCGATTTCAAAAATATTAGTTTCATTAAAATTGTACAAGTTTTCATCCAGTCATTATCCCCCAAATTTTTTAAATTGGAAAATCATTCAAATTATAGCGCAATTTTAAAAAGTAGTTATGATACATTGTCTATTTTAATTTCATTTAGTTTCAAATTCATTGATGAAGAATGATGTTTAATTTTCCAGAAACAATTCCCTCTGCAGCCCGACTTTGACGGCCGGATGTCCCAATGACCAATTTTACACTGATCCATTCGAGCCATAAGTGTATCATCATTCAACCTTTGAAGAATCAATGTAGAATGAAAGTTACCGTAATTTACTGTAGAATACCGTAATTTGCATGACTTAACTTTAGCGCACTGAAATTAATATTTGTTTTTGAAAAGTTTGGTGGGCCATTCTAACCTTGAGCGCGAGAATCATCGCTTATTCATTGCAGAACATACCATACGTTTCATGAAATAAATGAATAATAAACTATTTGCACAAATTATTATTTTTTAATTTTAGTTGTCCAAAACATAGTTTTGAAATTACTATCTGGAAATATATCATTTCGATGAAATCAGTGAACCCGAAAACGCCAGAAAGCTAGGATGATTCCAAGCAGACTCTGACAGAATGGGCCGTCTAGAACAGCAAACCGAGGAATTATGGAAAAATGATTCAAATAAATATTAAAATGGTCCTTTCATCAATAATGACCAGTTTAGATAAACGTTTCTAGAAGTATACTAACAAATTTTTTCCGTCTCAAGACTCGAGAGACTGACTCAGTATTGAAAATATTATGCCTCAAAGGCCGTGCAGGAACGCTATTCGATTGTCAAAAAAACATCTAGGTCAAACCACTGCATCTTTTCAAGTCCGGGCCAACCATGTGCGAAAATTCTTTGCGTCAAAGTTAACATAAACTCACGTTTTCCACCCACGAATTTATTCGCTCGGCGACTCTCGGTCCATCGGCACCGAAATTGGCCCTCAAGACAGCATCGGCTTGGAAAGCAGACTGTAGAAATTTGACGTATTTTTCTTTCAGTTCGAAATTTTCGTTCAAATAAATTCGATTGGCGAATTTCAATCGAAAACTTTCGTCGTCGATCGCCGAAGCTTGTTTGATCAAATTTTCCGACCACTGTTTGATATTTCCGTCATCGGTGTCGTTGCCGCTGCCGCCGAAAATTTTTCGCGCCATTTCGAGTTTAGTAGGACCGCTGGCGCCAAAATAACACATGGCCAGAGCTAAGGTCACCGAAGCCGGCGAGAAACATAGGTTGGAGGATATGCCGCTGTCACTGAGTTGGCGGGTCAAATTTAGAGAAAAATCGAAATGTTGGACTTGTAGTGGATCTAATACAAGCAATCCGCGGCGAAACATGTTTAAAGCGCGTTTTTCTAGGAAAGTAGAAAACGAAATCATTATTTATCATCAAATTTATCAGAGAAAATTTATTACAAAATGATCTTGAAATGAAATGAAATCTGTAGACAGATAAAAAACCTGCACTATACTCTACAGTCACGCATTGTATGAATGAAAATATGATTTTCGTGACACATCAAACTTATGAAGCTCTATTGCTCATGCATTTCTTAAGTCTTATGAATATCTTGTAACATGAGAGACTTCCTCGCATGTAGTGAAGAAAGAAGAAATACTACAGTACAGACGACCGGTTCAAAATTGTTTGAACTTAAAAATTTATTTTGTTCGTACAACGCAATAAACAGTACTTTGACGTTCTAACAAGCTATAAATTGATGTTTTCGACGTCCAAGTACAAAATTTAAAACATTTATGACAGTAAAGTATCATGACAGTAACCGCTTAACATTTTTTCTTTACTTGACGAGTTTGAAAAAATAGTACATAAGTTATTATTTTTTGTTCAATACTCAGAACAACTGGTAACTGAAAATCAAATGAAGATATGGAATTTTTTGTTAACCATATGAGTTGTCCCAAAGCAACACTTTTCTTATCATAGACTAAGGTAATGACTTGGATAAACAAATCATGAGTTTCATGGTCAAACAAGTACTCAGAATAGTATGAGGTCGAAGTTCAAGTCTAACGAGTGACTTGGAAAACAAGACGTGCCATACATTTGCAACAATTCTTATGTAAAACAGAGGGAAAACACCTTTTCAGTGCATTTGCTCGAGTACAAATGCCGCCAAAATTTTTGTTTGTACTCGAGGCTATTTCATACGTGGAGTATAAACAATGAAAATCATCAAGAACTAGCGTTTCGATGTGAAAAAATTCCCTGCTTCGCTGTACTTTCACCGTTAATTAGCGACTTATGTTTCATTAATCCTTTGAAGTAACAATATAACAGAGAAATTAACAAGGAAAACACATATGGAACACTTGTAAATTCGTGATTTTTCCAGTTCTTACGCCCCAGGTTTTCAGAATATCTACGGAACGGTTGTGAAACTATAAGAAAAACATTGTGCCAAGACTGGAAGATGTTAGGCCGGCGTCTACGAAAAATGCTGCTTTCGCAGGATAGGTCTACACGAGACAAAACAGCGCCTACTGCTTATGGAAGGGACGCGGAAAATGGGATCAATCAATAGTGAAACACGGAAAGTTTTCACTGATTCCAGATTCTTGTGTGAATAGATTCTTCTTGACGGGTCTATTTTTCACTTGGATCCTGAATTTTAACCTGAGAATGAACACAACCGAAAAACGAAATTACAGTGTACCAGAGCGATTTAGGCGACTAACTAAAAAACATCTTATCGTTCTTTTAGCCCATGTTTGCGCGGTCATCATAAATCTGGTTGTTGATACTGGTATGCAAATATTTTGCGAAATTTTCTTATCGAAAATGACAGATGATGACAACACAAATTCAGCAGTCGGGCTTCAAGATTTAGCCGAAAGTATTATAGTCTATTTTTTATAAAATGCTTGTACAGGTGAAAAATGACAAAAACTTGCACTGTCGCCAAAATCGTTCACACTCAGCTTTTACGGTAGGACTTTTCTGAAAAAAATATTGAGGCTTATCGAGTGAGCTCAGAAATTTGCAATCCTGTGATATGTAGTTCTTCAATTTTAAAAATATAAAATATTAATTGATGTTCGCTGTTATTATTTACAAACATTTCAAAAAGAAAAAAGACTACAGTTTCGCATTTCAGCATTCATTTCGACGAGTATGTTAGAGTTGCAGACTTTGAACTCGCTTTGCTGAACAAAAATGAACAATGCGTCCTGTAAACGCCAGGTAGATTTTTTCGCTTAATCACTCAGGGACCAGTATTCTGTTTTATTGAAAATATTCGAGCTACAACTTGCAGTTCCAAGCAAAACTACTCTTTTTGCAACTGGCCCAGCGCAGTGATGAAACTTATCTACAATAATTATTGGGCTGGTTCGAAATAATCTCATCTAGAAAAGATGTTACATAACTAAAGTGTTTTGAGATTCCGGGTTTTCGCATTCCGTGTTGGAATTTTATTTCTCGAAGTCCCCAAAATGATTAAAGATCGCTCATTGTGAAAGTAATCAGTTTTTCAGGTGTCCTAATCTTTCATTTAAGGACCGATATTGTATGAATTGATTAATTAACAATGAAATACCGTTATAAAGAGCCTCAATTGAGAAAACGACGTTTTGATTTTAATAAAACAGCTTTCTCAATCATTATCATCTGTCCAATGATGCTAGTAGTGAGCATTTTAAAAAATTTTGATTTCTCTGACTTTTCCTGATAATGGATAATGAAATAACAATAAAGTGTTCAATTTCCTCCGTCAGGGTCAATGTGGACAACTTCATTCCGTGCGGTTTGTTTGTGTAACACATCAGCCTGTCCCGGAATATGAACCTATTGTGGACTTATCATCATTTACTGTAATTAATACTGTAATACATTACTGTAATCATTTCACGAACTGAGATCGTGTATTACACCCAAACCCAACAGTCATCTTTCGAGTCATGTCAAAATTTTATAATGAAAAGAATCATCGATAAATAAAAATAATTGCGATTTTATACTATGCGTCCCATAACATCAACCAACGGAAATTGAATGGCTTTCATGCCCCAGTAGATTGGTTCTTTTCTTTTTTCACAAAAGACAACTACGAACAACATCATTGGCGTAAGGAGTTGGATTTCTTGTTTTAAAACGTTACAAATTGAACACCATTCGATAGATTTCGTTGGGGTTTATAAAACATGATCTAAAACGGTGTATATCCGTTTTTGACGCGAGTTGGATTGTTATTCGGTTATAATTTAATTATCTCCTTCAGATTTTTCTTGCTGCTAATGTATGATCTGCACCTGATTGACAACTACTGAAGTTACGAAAGTATATGTCCCGGCTTGCCGACTGTGCGATATTTGGAAATGTTTGATGTCTTCGTGGTCTGTCTTTTTCGAAATGCTTCTAAATTGATAAATGACAAACATTTTTGTTTTCCTCAAAATCGCTTACATGATAACTTTCGGTTAAAAATTCAGCACGGTCTTTTTCTTTACCTAATGAATTGAAAGAAAAAATGTGGCTCGAAGTCCTGATAAATCTTCATTGATCTAGCTTTGATGATTGTTGAACTAAATGCTTTAAATGAGAGGTCAACAATTTTGACAATTTCCAATAAATTTCAGAATTGAGTGATGTTCTGAAATTTATTTACAGGAAAACTGCCAATATTCGGATGCATCGACTACCATTTGATATATTTTTATTTGGGTGACACAACGTAGTGCCTTTAACTAGCTTTTTCACAGCTTATAACATAGGCCGGCGTCAGACAGACGACATTTATTCTGCAACATTAAACTCAATTACTTTATTACACAATCAATAATACAGTTGAATTACTGAAGAAAGGAATTTTTGTTACACCACTTCCGAGATGCTCTGTTGCACAGCTATTGCGAATAGATTTGTACGATTCGACCCATATCTTTCCTTCTTATTAATCTAATTTGAACGTTTCCGATGTTCCTTGCATCAAGTGGACGACATATTTATTGGCATTAATCAACATTTTCGTATCAAATTTCATAATATGCAAACACACAGCTCCTAAAGTGGTACACTTTTCTAAATACAAGTATGTTGGACAGAAGAAAAAATTCTACGGAATTCTGTTGGAACATGCCCAAAAAGACTCCAAATGACGTTTTCGATTAGTTTAGACCTCTTTTTTGACACTTTAAAATAGCATTAAAAGTAAGCGTAAAGCAAATTTTTTTATGCCTGCATATACAGCATGATCCTCTGCATGTAATGAACATTTGGCTACAGAGTCGCGGTTTTTTTCTGAGCAGTGATTTTGAAACACATATACAGATCGAAAAATGCCAAAAAGGAAAAATTCCAAACTTTGCAGTACTGTAGCTATGTGAATTTTGACTTTCAAGCGGAGTGAATGCTCCCACAATACTCAGCATATAAAACTATTTAAAATATCTTGTTTTTTGATATTATTAATTTTCAATTTATAATAGATTAATAGAACACAAGGTCGAATCTCTCAGAAATGGCGTCTCGAGTAACAGCAAATTGAAATAGGACAAAAACTCATACTGAGGTCAAAATCGTTTTTATAAAGCCTTTACCTACAAACAGTTTAGATTTCAGAATTTACCAAAATGGTACATGGTTTAGGAGAAAGGATCTGTCCCATCACATCCGATGTTCAATTGTCTTCATTGTCTCATTACCTCCACATCGTGAAAAATATGGAATAGCACTTGCTTTCTACTTTCATTATCTTTTATTATCTACACCGCTCGTATATTTTTCAAATCTGACTGAAAATTGTTAAGCATAGTCAGCTAATCTTCAATAAATAAGAAAAAAATTCGTGTAAAATATTTTGACAGTGCTAAATATTTTTTTTTAATTTACAAGAATTATATTAAAAAACAGGCTATAGAGACTTCAATTGTCAAGTAGTTTCTGTTGAACGTGAATTTCACAAATGCGTTTCAAAATTCAGGATGTGTTCGTCAAAAAACCGCATTACGAATCCCTTAGGACAGCTTGCACACCAGGATGATGTCATCAATGGTTTTTGCTAAAGATTTCTCTCGAATTCGGAATTTTTCTTCATCGAACAAATTGTGAGCGAAGAATTGGAAGCAAACAAGACTTCCATTTTTTTGGTATGATATATCGGAACATAAAATCTCGAATTTCGCCCGAATGTTTCCCTTTGTGTATCGTCCAATAAAAGTAAGAAAATCTTCGAATATATCAACCCACTGAAAAATTTTCATTGTTACGAAATTCGGCCATGTGGGAGGTGGTTTAGAACCTGCATATATAAAGCCATTTGTTGTCAAAAAATCTACCTTTCTAGGTGTAATAGAGAAAAAGAAAAGCATTCTATGAGGACTTTTTGCCTTTATATATCTCTAGAATCTTCAGAGAGCAATAGCTGCGAGGAGAAAAATATTCCTATTCTTGGGCGAACAAGATTTTCATTCGCCCTTAGTTGGTTTTAAATATGCCATAACTAAAGTGTACAATCAACAAAACAAAAGTCGTTTTGGCTGCGTTTTGCCAAAGCACCTTTTGCTAAGTTTGACATGTATTTAAAGAATCTTCTCTAGATTCTCTAGCGTCACTAGCATTCTTCAGAATGCGCGCGATTCCTCATTTTTTATCGTTGTTATGACTAATGCGCGCAATTTAACCTTTATGCAAATTGGCGCAGTTTGATTCATTATCCGATCGTCATTTATCGACCATGCGCGGTTGGGGGAGCGTGAAAGTTATTCATTCTTTTGATTGGAATGAAGTTTAGGATGTGTGATTATATATTTCAAGTTACCCATGTGCTGACATGATTGTGTGGTTTTTCAGTGTGCTAACTTTTTTCACATAATCTTCCATCTCCTAATTTCATAATGCAATTTATCATTTATTGATTGTCATGCAGATAGCAAAATTTTAGTATCCGTGTAGATTTGATCATTATTCATCAATCAATGGATATCTAGAAACGTTCG
Source organism: Romanomermis culicivorax (assembly GCA_963922205.1). Lineage (NCBI taxonomy): Eukaryota > Metazoa > Nematoda > Enoplea > Mermithida > Mermithidae > Romanomermis > Romanomermis culicivorax. The sequence goes on from CAWUHX010000354.1 coordinate 75,348, forward strand.
CTTCATTAGGTGTTATCAGTTCATAAAAAACATCGTGGTACGCAGGATAATACATAGCGTTTGAAAGCCCACAAACGCTGAAACAACTGAACGAATGGTTTCTGGCAAAGGATTTGAATTTTTAGACGTTCAAATCTCCCATTCATACAAGTAGTCAGCAAGCGGGTGTCACGACGAAATGATCCACGCGAAAATATCCCCAATAAAATTTTGTACCTAAAATGTCCCCAACATAAGGTCCCTGTGCAAAATATTCATGTGTAAAAAATGTTCCTGACAATACAATTATGCCAGAACTTTAGAATCCTGCAGAATTCTTCGGATAGTGGGATGTCCGTATTTCTGCATTGATATTGTGCTATGTAACTGACATCCAGAACATTGCATGCTCGCACAGAGTACAAACGTTGTGTCTCGTTTACTTTGACCATCCTTTCACTTCGGCCGTACAGAAACCTCGATTTATTCTTTAAATTCTCGTTACCTTGACCAATGTATTTTTATATCAAAAACGACTTTTTATTAACTTATTTATCGATCGTTCATATATCAAATGGTATTCTAATATATGAAAATGCTTTTTTCGTAAACCATGATTCGTAAATCATGAAAATTTGGGAGTAGATCAAAGTAAAAGTATGAAATCTGAATACAATTTGTGTTTGTGATGACAAAGTTTAGGATTCAGACGTAATACAAATTGACTTATGCTAAGGCTCAGGCTTGGGCTAAGGCTTAGGCCCAGACTTCAAATTTTCAGGAACTTTTCTATATCTAGTCGAAGTAAAGGAACGATCGATGTAAGAAGACGGTCGAGATAAAGGGACGGTGGATAAACGACGTTTTCTTTCATTTTTAACATAAGTCCAAATAAGAAGGTGGTCGATATAACGACACACAATCGAGTACAAGTACTTATCCATGAGACCGTACATAAGAAAACAGTGTGAGAAAGTATATTTGGTGAGGTAAAAAGTTGCAGATAATGGAAAGGATCAAGTCCAAACGAATCATCTAGAGCCGGTTCCACCATCGACTCCTGAACTATTCTTGAGGATAAGTGTTTCCGCAGTCGAAGTCTTTCCAGTCGCACTAATACGTTCACTGCTAAACCAATCTAGCAGTTCAGTGGATTCCTCGAGTAGTAGTCGAAAAACGACAAGAATAAAAGCTCTAATTGTTCCAAAAATATAGTGGTTCAGCAGTTCGCCAATGCTATGAGATTTCCCAATGGTCAAAAAAGACCTTTGATCTTGTGGAAACTGCATTTTCTCCTTGAGAAGGTTTGAATTTTATAAAAAAAAGAAATCTGTATGTGATCTCAGGGAGAGTCATTGCGAAAACGTTCACATTTATTCCTGTAAATCCATTATTAATACCCTATTTACGTATCAATCTAAAATATGGAGACTATTGAACTGTACTGAGTCATTAAGCGATTACTGAACCACTATAAAATGCTAAATCAAAAATCAAAAATGAAAAAAATGCAAAGTGTAAATAAAAATATATCAATTGTAAATCAGAAAATGACAAAAACCGTCGCTTGCATAAAAATTTTACGATAGAATTTTTCCTCGAAAAATTTTTATGCTCACAAACCTTCAGTCTTATGCAACATAGTCACCGACGAAAAATTGTAAAATTATCAAAATAGTACTTGCTTTCAACTGTTATCATTCACAAGCATTTCAAGAAAGACAGACTAGTCGTAAATGCAACCGAAAAATACTGGACTGCTGATCTACTACAAGTGCATAAATTCTTGCAGTCGTTGGTGCAGCCGAAAAAATGTGCGACTTCTAATTGGATTACTGAACCATTGAACCAATTATGTTGGTGCAACCGGCCTCTGACAGTTAATTTTGAAATAAAAATTATTACACGATTTATCTTTGAGTCGCCTTGTTGAACATTCATTTTGAAAGGATCGATGCAGCGGAACGGAGTTTCGGCAAACGCAGCCTTACTAGAGATCAGGAAATCAATTTCGATAATCTTAAAATGATTGAAAAGAGTGATCATCAAGGACCCTGTATCAGGAAAAAAATTTATTGATTAGAGCCAGCGAGCTATCCATAATTTTGAAAAAAAGTTTGGCTGTAATCTCGCTGCATCGATTATTTCGAAATGAATGGAGTATAGTAAATTGGTATCCACTTTGCCGAAGTTTGATCCCCTGAAACGTGCATCCGAAATCTTGACCAGTTTCTTAAAATCTAGTATGACCACAGAGATTTGGCATACATTAGAATGACGCTCATATTCTCTCTTTCTCTGTGAGATTAGCTGAAGCATCAAACTGTCAAGTGAATGCTGGAATACATAAAATATTCCAATAATCATTTCCTTCTTATTTTTCGTTTTTTAATGTTGTTTACAGTTGATTGTTCGATGCGAACTTTGATTGTTGATACAGACCTCACAATCTACAAAAAAGTAAATTTTCAATAATCTCTTTGGTTCGGAAATTATTAAAACGGAAATCGATCGTTTTTTGTTCCTCCTGACTACTCCTGAGCTACAACAACCGCCTTAGCAATTCTGAAATTGTACGAATATACCAGCAAACGTTTGAATCTCTAGAAAATGGTATTTAAACTTTGAACTTCGTAATGATTTAAAATTAACCCCTGAACCTAAAACGAAACGACTTCCGAAAATGAATCGCAAATAAAAAATAGAGAACGAAAAAGAAAGCAGAGTGGTATCACACACGCAAGAAAAACTCGCCCTCCAAAGACGAAAAAACACCGTAAAATAAAAGACGGAAAACAATACATGTTCGGTTCTTCTTTGTGAAAAGTTATACATTGATACTAATCGAAAAATTATGTAATCAAACCCGGCATGACCGAATGTAATAAAAATGGGAAACTCTTCTGCTCAAAGGCAATTGGATGTCACAACATCCTACTAATTAATTCCTTTGACAGTAATGGTTTTTGTAGAGATCTATCAACGTTTCAAGCAGAAATTTTTCTTCCCCGTGATAAATTCTTCACTGCTGAAAGTTACAATTGGGTCTCAGAATGTGTTAGCCAAATTTACAGGGTGTTCCAAAAATGGCCCGTCTAAAAGCGCTCATTTACAATAATCAGGGCACATATCTAAAGTTCTCGTTGTTAGGTTCGATTACAAAATTATTCTCGTATCATACGTTAGACTCTCATGCACCTTTAGAATTCACAGTCGGTATAGCAATAATCGTTTTTGAAGTTTTTCATGAATTAATGTTTGACAGTGAAAAAATGTTGAGTCATTCCTCAACTTTCGTCCGAGGATGTATTGAAAATTTGATTATCAAAATATGCGTTTGTAGGTCAAAAATCAGGTGTTCAGTGTTGAATCTATCTAGTTTTCATTAGTGCTAATGGTATTTTGCACTACGTTTACGTTGCGGTAGTTGAATAAGCATAATTCATTTATTTATCGACAAGAAAAAACAGTGATTTACAGCTCATAATATATTGTAGATTATAAGATTGCTATGTTATGAACTAGGAAAAATTAGAAAACTGTAGCTTCTAATGCTGAAGTACTAAAAACTTTTTAGAACCATAGTGCAAACTGTGATATGTTTAACTTTGGAAGCACATCTTGTTTCGCCGTTGATTTCCACTTCAAATTTCTGGAAGGGAGCTTTCCTTAAATTCGAACTCCGACCACCGTTTTGATGCGCCTAATTTGGTGGCAATAATACAAAGTAACAGTTACTTGTATTGGAAGTGGGTAATTTCTCTTCATATTCCTTCTAATTATACTATTAACGGTTCGAAAAACCTTCATAATCGTCATTTTTTACCCCACATTTTTGTACGGGCGATAGAAAAAAGGCCTATGGCTAAATTTCGCATTCTTCCCCACACGATGTACGAATTTTCTACAGTCGGTCGTAATGTAGCACCTTATGTACTGTAATTATAACCGCAAAACAATTCAATCAACCCTTTTTGTGTGTATATGTACTGCTGCTGATAAAACAGACTTTTTTCAAGTGAAAAATTTTCGGATCTTCTTTACGTAGCGAGCACAATAAAGTCATATCAATAATTTTATTCTTGTTACTGTACATGCGTAGAAAAGTGCAAGAAGACAGAAACCGGCCTAAACTGTATAAGGTTTTTAAAAATTAGAACATCCACATATTCGCATAACATGCACAATTGCGGTGATGATTTTATTTTCTTCTTCGTCACCACAACTTGATAGTGATAAGGGCGAATTCTTGTTACGGTCGTGCCGCAGCCACCACTTGTCCATTTTTTGTGCAGCTACAGTAAAAAAATGCATTTTTTAAACTAACGTCGTTTATAGGTTTCAAAATTATGATCTTTTTAATTAATTTGACGACTTAATTGGTCGAAGATCAAGAATTTGGAGCTTGATTGCTAATTACGTATTCTCTGGAGCGTGATTTGGAGAAGTGGGATTTTGTTGTACATCAGTTTTATTGTGCCTCTTTACCGACTGGATCGGGTCATTTTAAATTATGGAGCCGGTGCGGTTTATTATTTGTGGATTTTTATTGATTATGGGCGCGGTATTCGGCGATGAAGAGCTTTTATCCAGGCCTCGAAGGTCTATTCGTGACCATTACCGCTATAATACGGATAGTAACGATATTCGTGGCGATAGAAGTAAGGGACACACTGCTCACTAATTTTTTTATTCCGGATGAGACAAAACTGTCATACTATCGTATCTATTCGAAATGGAAGTAGTGGAATACAATTTCACCGTAATAATCAAAATTAAATTTCTATAAAAACGTAAATTTCATCTTGATAATCAAATTTTGAAGTGATTTCTTCCATTTTTTCGAATGTTCAGTGCCATTTGAGAGGAACGGTCTTGACTTGAAAACCATTCTCAAATTTTTCGAACGTATTTTATGTTTCACTGTATCAATCTGAATGTAATTTTTACGTCACATCCTACAGAAAATCCTGCACCTAGTGAGTAATATTTTGAGTTGGAACGTGCCGATCACAGCACCAAAATTGTTGTTGAACAGTCATTCAGAGATGCCAAAAGAGAATAATTTTCAAAATTACATAAATTTAGCAAATGATGCCGAAGGCTACATCGAGACTCGCGTCATTCTATAAAATTGTATCGTTTATAGAAAATTACTTTGAAATTAATTTAATAGAATTTTCGTCAATTCCAAGATAAGTTGTTGAATACTAAAGCCTGTTGGTATTTTTTATCCCATAATCAACGATTATATAACATGACGGTCACCCTAGTTCTGACGTCATCAATCTCTTTTCATTTTTGACTCTAGTTACGATTGCTATTTTGGGTTCCGAATTTAATCAATTTTTCTCATAGAACAGGCTTGATAAAAATGTCTGTGAAAATTGTAATATTTTCTGATCTACGAATTCGACAAAATAGCGGCCGGCGACAGGAATTTCGCTCTTTTTTAATATAAAAAAACGTCCTTTCAAGTCATGAGCTTCAACTTTAGATAATTTGCATATCTTCTCATTTTCGATTATTTTTGTTGCAGTTCCTACATCGAACAACATATGTTACAAAGTTACAGCATTGTGTGTGGTATCCTGAACTGTCGAAGTACAACACCTTTCGATACAAGCTGAAATCTGCAATTCACTTAGTTTCATTCAAGGATTTCTCACTCCAGCATAGAATGGTGCAGTTTTGGATATATCCTAGCTGATCTATTCCTTGGAATAAAATTTTCCAAAGCATAAAAAGTTATTCTGCTATACATGATAACTTCAGTCACAACGATAACTTGTCAGTATAACCCTTTTCATAAAAATAAGCAAAAACTATCTGCTGCTATATCTGCTGCTATATGTAGTCGGGTTTTCATAAAATTTTGAAACAGAAAATGACTGAAACTGTTGACCTATTAGATAAAGCTTTTACTTTACAATACCTTGTTCAAAAAATTTTTAAGACCCAGTAGAGTGGTCCCTCTATTTTTCCATTTCTATGCGTTTTATGATTTACAATTCTTTTCAGCTCATTTTTTCAAAATCAACTAAGTTACGAATCATTTTACATTTCAGAATGTTCGCTAATTTTCGAATAGGCTATCAATCAGTATTTTTGTAACTGATCTCGAATGTTTTAAAAAATCTAAATTTTTCTTTGCTTTCGAAGTATGGTCAAAAACAATGCTTTGTTGAAAGATGGTCGAGCTCTAGCCATCGATTCACGTTTGATCCAGAGACTCTGTTTTCAACATACGTAGACTCTATTGCTGGGTGTATTTTACGTGTTTGAATTACAAACATACTCTGAAATGCTCTTTTTTCATCAATGTGACCTCGAAAGTACACTTCGATATGCTGAAAAGGGAAATTTTTCTACATTTTATATCTCTAACCGGTGTTTTTTGACCAAACGTCGTAAATCTCGATTTCGTTTTTGGAATTCCAAGGCGTCTATGTTCATTATTATTCTGGTCGTAAAAAATAAATATATTGAATTCAGTCAACTCTAAAAAACACTGATCCTAATCGGGTCACCTCCAAGTAATATATGCACTAACTATCAATGCTGCAGCAAAAATAAAAAGAAGAGCTCTTATCTTATGATTTATGACTGTCCTTTTTAAAAACGCATTCATTTTCATTTGTTTTTTAATGTTGTTGAATAGCAGGTTTTGTGACTGTATGAATTATGATTTTTTCATGTACTGGAGTGTATGACAGTCTTTTCAAGACTAGGATTAATCTGAAATTTCATATTTGAGACGAAAGCATAGATTGCAGTCTTAAATATTGTTGAATTGTTGATTTTTTCGAGTTGGAAAATATTATCGAAATACATAAATCGTTCACTGTAGATGTGATATTTACTCTAGTTATCTATTTTTTCCTGTTTCTCATCTTCTGTAGTTGAAAATGTACGCAATAAATTTTCATTGAATCAAGTGTCATGTCACGATCTATTCCACAAAGAGCAATTTCTATTACTGATGTAATGAGTTATAAGTCATTTTAATATAATTTTACCATAAAGTATCTGAATCATTGTGGTAGCATCTTTAGAACCAGTCCTTTTTCTGTTTGCTGAACACTTTTTTCTCACGAGTGTTTTACAATAGCTATTATTGTCGTCATTTGGACTGAAATGGAGAGAGAGTACCATAATTAATGACGTTTCAAGTTTTTCGACTGTTGGACATTCTATGCGTTAGTAACAATTTTTTACTCATGCATGGTCAAAAAAGCGGATCATTTAGTTTAGAATTTCTTAAAAATTTATGACCTTTCTTAAATTGACAACAGGATTTTTCTCTAAAGAATGTTCAGTTTTTTGGGGCAAATAAGGACATTCATCGTTTCAAGCCTGATGCCTTTCGCTCTTAAGTTCGACAAAATTAAAAAAGATAATGCGAGTAAATAGAAATAAACTTCTTGAAAAACTACTTATTGAATGCACTGCTGTACTGATTGATTCCACCACTGAACTATGATTGCGTTTTATCAATGCTAATTTGTCTCAAAATGATCATAAAGCATTACATACGGCTTGGATCACTTTAGTCTATTGTAATTTTAATTCTTTTGTTCATAGCCCACTATTATTCAACTGGATCTTAAGGATTGTATAAGATATAATGAAATGAACTATTGTGGAATGCAAGGGGAAGCTGT
>CAWUHX010000354.1:83090-100312 GCA_963922205.1 Romanomermis culicivorax
TTTTGCATTTTATGCCAAGGCTTCCATAGCCTGACGCAGCAAAAACAAAAAAAAAACTGTGTTCATTTTGATACGCAATTCACACTTAGTAGGAAACTTCATGCTGTAGAAAAAACGTCAAATTTCTTCACCAGAAGGAGAAAGGTTAAAATCATTTAAAACAATCACGATTGTCCATTATCTATTTGGACAGAACTGCGACGACACCTGAGCTACCTAAGAAATTTTGGCTACTCGACCGAATAATTGAAGGACGTTTTCAGCTGTTCTATTTGCCGCTCACTGACGAAAAATTTTCTCATTAGTTACAGTAATAAGCCTGCTAGTTCTTGATGTCTTGAACATACTTTCATTGGATTGCTGCATCGACCATTTCAAAAACCGCCTTATTCATAATTCTTCCTTTTTATATCTTGGTTACAAATGTAAGCTAGATTAAAAGATCTATTATCGTAAAATAATCTAGCTTTTTGTTCTTCCTACAGTCTTCTGATCAATATTTTTCCCCTTGTAATGAAAAAAAACTCAGATTGTAAGGTTTGACTTAGTAATTAAATACTCCTGTAAACCGAAAAATAGCTAAAATATAAATGTTGTCAAAGCTTTTACTGTGGGAATTTTTCATTAAAAAGTGTTTCAATTTATAGGATAAAGAATTTTATGACGTGGGATTTTGCAGAAAATGCACTTTTTTCACAGTTTACTAATTTACATTTTTCTTAATGAGACTGTAGTCCACATTTGAAAAAAAATCATGATCACTCAATGATTCCTAACAAATTTTGTTTACCAAATTCAACAGGATATTTTTTTACATAAGCTTACAGTCCAGTATCTATTCGATCGATCTTTTTGTTGTCGAACGTTCATATATAAATCCAACTGGGGCGTCGGGTGCGAATCATCGGGGATTTGTTGAACGATTTTCTAGAAAATAAAAATGTTGTTCTATAATTAAAACGTGTTTAGACCGTGGTTTTTTTTTTTTGTTGATGAAATCTCGTGATCCAAGAAAAAAGGTTTCATGGTGTTCATCGATCACGTGATGTTATGCTCTGAGAGGAAGTTGAAAATTTAGCTTGCTCACTAGATCTAAATACGAAAGAATTGTTGGCATGACAACTGTAGAGAAGCAAACAGGAAGGACTGTTTTTGCTTTGTGAAACCTGTCCAATGTTGAAATCGAAATCGAAATCATTAAATCGTAAATTGAAAAGCAAATATATCGTAAACAAGGGTATGCAGTCTTTCTACAGTAATGCAGTAATTACTATTCTTATCATTACTGATAATGGCTTCAGTCAACCTCTAGAAAGTTCAGAGAAAAAGATTTGAAATTTCAAGTTAGTAGTCACAATTTTCTATATTCTTTCATACACATATATTTTATGTTTTTATTTTGTTTATTGTTTCCTTGACTTGTTTCTTTCAATTTTTCCATTTTATATTGCATCTTCATTTTTCTGCCACAACAAATCTTCTCGTGCGCCCTATTTCAAGACTACTTATACCAGATATCGAGAGCTAAAACGTATATTTTTCACCAGATTTAGATTCTGATTCCCAGTCTACCTGAAACGTTAAACCTGATTCAATCTGATGCAGAATCGGATCCAACGTGTAAAAAAAAACTGCCATATAAACAAAATTTGGGAGTGGCTGGAACAAAATTCAGGCCTAAAACTTATTAAGAATGCAGTTACAAGTTAGCTTATTAAGTTTAACACTTCAACTCATAAAGCTGCTATAGTCACTTCTGCAAGTAAGAGGAAAACTGATGACTGTGACTGGAGGCAGTTGAGGACAAATGATTTGCTCACACATTTAGATTCCGATTCCGAGTTCGAGGTGAAACACATGAAACCAACTAAAATACCCCCACCTTAAGACAGAGCCAAGACTACCGTTGATATTCTTGGGTTGGAGGGGCCCCGACCCTGAATGGCCGCGGGCAGCGGATACGGACAAGTCGCTCCCAGTTATTGGCCTCGAATTTATTGTTTTTTAATGTTAAAAAAATCAGATTTAAAAATAATTGCACTACCTTCTTAGCAGACAAAAACTATTAGAGATTTTTTCCCGGCGGAAATAGCATATTCATTCATGAATTCTGCACGCAGAGTGCAAATATTATGTACAAAAAAAAATCTACAGCAATGTTCCAAATAAAGGTCCACAAACAAATTTGTTCAATTTCTTTCTGAAAATAAGCCTTTTTTACTCGTACAGTCAGCAATATATTCGTTTGAGCAGAGTAGTTCCCTGGAATTGAAGTGATCGGTTGTTTTTTCAAGTAGAAACAAAATGTGTACTTTCGAGTTCAAAACGAAGGCTTGCAGTCAAAGTTTTAAGTGACTGAAAATGATCAATTTCGACCAAAAATGTGTAAAAAATAAAACTGACAATTTACAAATTCATATTTTTTAAATTTTGTAATGATGGTGTCCCAATCCCCATTAACCATGCCAAATTTTAGTCTGATGGCGTCAATATCCTGGGATAATTTACACAGAATATTAATGTGTAATACGCATGTCATAAGCAAAATTCCGAGTCATTTATGTTCTTCGATCTACATTTGTTTCTTCTGTTTTTTTGTTCCTTTTTTCGTTTTCTTTTTTTATTTTTTTTATTGTATTCCTCTTTTTTCCGTTTCTTCTTTCTTGTCCAGTTTCTTATTCCATATCGTTTTTTGATTCATTTTTTTGCTCATTTTCGTTTTCTTCTTATTTCCTTCATATTTTTCTTCTGTTCAATCTTTTGATTTCTTTTTTTACTTTCGATAGTGAAGATTGTAAAAAAGAACAAGATAGAGTCTTGTGATACTTCGCAATACTCTTAATTGCTCTCGCATAGATCCCGAAAAAAAGTTACAAGGAATGAAAGAATAAAAAGGAAAATGGAGGAGACAGGGCGAAGAGAAAAATCATCTTTTGATCGCCTTTATGCTTCTTATGAAATATGGTTAACTAATGTTGAAAATGTCTGGAAATATAATTCATAACATGGCATGGAGTTGCTTAAAATCTAAAACCTAGGTAAGATGTAAGTACGTTGTGCTAGAAGCAGACACAAACTTGGCTGATCCCCAGCAGTATTTTCATTTTTTGGGACTTTTAAATGATGTGAATTTATCAGTTTTTTTCCAGCTGAAACTGAAAGAGCAAACTAAGAAACATTCAAAAACGAAGTTTTCAAGCATTCTGATCAATTTTGACTGTGTTCTGAGCGCTTCTAAAAAAAAAGGAAAATGAGAAAAAAAAGAAATTTTAAAAATTTTAAAAAACGTTCCGAAGTTTCTATGCTTCACAAGTATGGGCCATGCTCTAATTCACTTTGACCCCACAGAGCTGTCATAGTCACCTTTGTAAGTAAGAAAAAAGTCTCAAATGTGGAAATCTATCCGAGAGCACCGGTGGCAAAAATCCGATGGACATAGACCGCATATTATCTTCGACCATCGAACCCCTGTGACTTTTATTTTTTTTATCCTTGGCCACCGCCAACGATTTGGACTTGCGTTCCTGGGCCAACATCGAAATGTCGACCGACGAAGATCTATGCTTGGCGATGGGACCGTTAAGGGTGCCAGTGGCCGATGAAGACGACAGTCGATTGCCGGATGACGACATGGTCTGCGCCGCTCCCTTTTTAGAATTCGCGACGCCGATGTCGGCGGCCGTCGTCGTTCGGCGCCTTTCTTGACGTCGAACTTCTTTCATCAATTGTTGCGAAGCGGACGTCAAATCGGGCGCCGAACGACGCTTCAAATTTTTCAACAAACCGCGGGCGTTCAAACACGACGAAAAAGGGAACGCACAACCGACGGGCGCTACGGTCATCGTCGAACTGAAACTGTCGGCTTGCGTACGGAAATCGTCGCTCAAAAACGATGTGACCGAAAGTTTTTGGTGCGACGAGTCTCGCTCTAATCGATCGTCGTCGTAGCCGCTGCCGCTGCCGTTGCCGTTCGACGGCATGATGGACAACTCCGGAGGGAAGAAACATTGCGTCGCATTGTCGTCAATGTCGTAAGGTGATATGGGAGGAGTTATGCATATTTCGGGTCTATTGACAATGTTGAGGTTTGAATCTCCCTCTGAGCGTAGAGAATCGGTCGAGGAGGAACATCCATCATCACGCTCCAGGTGTAATTTATTGAAATTGTTGTCGTCGAAAAATTGCGTAATACTAATACTGGGTATATAATGGGCTCCATAAAGATAATCTGGAATTGGATGTACTTTTTTGTGGTGGTTTGCCGTTTTCATCCTATATTAAACCAGTCATTGGAGGTGGAAGCTACAGACATGGCTTTTGGCAAAGAAAGGCGACCGTTTGCTGACTTTCATAGCTTTCGAATGGATGCGGTTTGTTGACCCTCTGTCATTGAAACTGCAAATTTTCAGTTAGAGTGCTCAAATATTGACTGACTAGAGTCAAAAATTCTAAACGTCGATTTATTTGCAAACAAATCAAACAGATTTTACAGCAGAAAAAAATACAATAGTTGAAAATCATAAGAACCATATAACAGCTAGAAATTATTGGACGCCCATTTCAATTTCTGTTTCACATTTAATTTTAATTGTTTTTGGAACTTGGAAGAATCGATTTTGCTTTGATCGAATTGATCAGAAGCCCAGAAAATCCTTTACTTAAAGTCATCAATGGCACAGATAGACTTTTTTCCTGCAAGACCTCCAAAACGTAATGATCCAGTGAATACAAATCCGGAGAATTCTGAGGCCAATTCGTCAGGTTTCCAAAAATTAGGCAAATTTTCATCGATCCAGTTGACAGTCTGCTTTTCTGTATATTCACAACTTAAATTTTTTTGAAAAATGACCACTTTTAAAAAATTTCTGTTCATGTGAAAACAATGAAGACTGAGAGCGTAAAACTTTGCCCTCTCACAACAAACACAAATTGGGTTTCTAATGCAGCACCTTGCATTAAGAAAACTTTACCCATTCGAATGTTATGAAACTCAGCACTTGTCGCCTTTTTTTCGTTCACCCTGTACATCGGAAAGCTCTTGAAAATGCTACAAAACTAACGCTAAGCATGCTCTTGAAATTTGTCTCTCCAGTACATGCATTCCCACCAATTTCTCAGCCAACCATCTAAAACCGACGTATACTGTAATACAGAAAATCTATAACTATTTTTTAAAAAACATCTACTCCTTGTGTTTTTCCAAAAATTTGAGATAAATCCATTAAGCTAGTTTTAATACAAGTTTTCAGGCTAATTCAAAATTTTTCAATAAACGCTTTGAAATAGTTTAAAATTTAATGAGAAATTTCGAATTATGAATGTGGTCCAAGTGAAAATTTTCTACTTTTGCTCATAAGAATTTTCTAGCAAAATTTTAATTATGTCATTTTCTGAGATCTTTCCAGTTGTGTATCAAAAACTAACGTTTAGTCATGAAGAAAATTCTCAAACAGTGTATTTTGTATCTTTGTGTTGAAATAAATCGTACTACCTTAGCATCAGAAAACTTTTAAAAAGGAGGAAATTTTGAATGCATGACATGATTTTAGAGTGCTATATCCTGTTTTTTATAACATGATTCCAAATAGAAAAGTGGCACAGATCAATGCTGCCGTCAAAATCGTTTACATAAAGTTCTGTTTGTAAAATTTCTCACTCAAAAAATTGCTAATAGTTAGGTCACTATGCTCACAAAATTTCCAGTCCTGCATGACATCGTGTTTATCAGAAGATCGAAAAAATCTGAAATACTACTTGCTTTCCACTTTCATTATTTGGAAGCATTTTAAGGAAAAACAGACTATAGTTCAGAAAATAAATACAATCAAATCTCGATGACTTGAATGGGTTTGCTAAAGTCAGCACTCATTTAACCTCAGCAGCTCCTGAATGTACAAAATAACAGCAGGATCGAATGAAAATATTTTTTCCGGATTGGATCGTCATTTCGAAAAAAGAATTATGACATGTTAAAAATTTGAAATTTTCCATTTTCTATTCTTGAGTGACTGACTATATTCAGTTTTACTTTAGCGAAAATTTTTGAATTTTCAATGCAACTTTGAGTTTACAAGAAAAATAATGGTGAAAACTTGAGTGTCAATTGAGCCAGATTGTTCAAACAGTGAGTGTTACAGTGCATGAGCTACAAACAACAGCCCATATTTTTTGACCAAGTTTACTTGTGGGCATGCATGACGGTTCTGCAAGGATCAGCGAAAATGCCAATTTTTTATCTAGCCACTAGTAGTGTCGATTCAGCCACTGAGGCTTTGTAGTCACTGTCTCATTTCAGTTAATTTTGTTTTTTCTCCTCGGAATGGTTGATTTTTCATTTGTATTGAAAATCGTTGTTTTGAGGGTCGCTGTTTTTGAGTTTCGCTGAATGGGTCTGTGGCTGAAATGATACAGTTGGCTAAAATAACACTGTTTCTGGATTGAAACTTCGTGTGATAAAAAATTGTCTGAAATGGAATGGTGGTTGGACAATCTCCATCCTCCTACCTTGAACCACCACTTTGGAGAGACTGATTTGTTCATCAACTGGGCATTTTCCTCGTTCCACGTCAATTTTAGTAGAATCTTTGGGCGGCATTTTTAAATTGAAATAATGCGACCACGAGTACATCGAACTAGATTGCACCAATTCCGAATAATAAGTCGATATAGTTTTCGTCGGCGATTGCGAACTATCCTTACTCGATTTATTATTATGCCTACATTTTTGATTATTATTATTATTATTTGATTTGTTATTTTCGTCCAATAATCGAGCTTGAAACGAACAATGCAGGCAAAATTTCAGTTGATCCTTTTTCTTACTGTAACTTCCGACCGTAGTGTTACCGCTACTGTTCGTATCGCCTTTCAACGAACTCGATCTGATAAGTTCGAGATTTAAAATCAACGGCGACAAAATGGCCGATATATTCGTACTACTACAGTTATTATTGTCAATTTGGAAATTTTCCGATTCAGAATTTGGACCATCGACAAGGTCCTTTTTCCGACGACTGGCGTCACAAGATTTGGATCTATGCCGGCGCCAAAAGGAATTTTTGCCGAAAAAAAGAGAATCGGGAAGATAAGGACGAACTAGCATCGCCGCCGCTGCTACTCCCAGATTGACTAAAACGACGTGGAGGCCAACAGACGTTGCGTGCAGGCGTTAATATTATTCAAAGTTGTGTCGCTGTCGGCGCAAAACTTGGACATGCCGTTTTATGGGGATAACATTTGATAACTAGGACATTGCTTTCTAGCGAGTTTGATGTGATCTAATTGAGCCTCTTTTCTTTCCCGAACCCTTGTGTGTAGATGAAATCATTTTTCCTAGGAGTATCCGTGTACAAGACGCGGGTATAAGATGAAGGCATAATTCGATTAATTATCCAGTATCGTAGTATACATGCATACCGTATACTATACTTTATCATGCGGCACGTGACATTGAGTTTTCATTGCATTATGGTGCTAAACGTATCATCTAGCTCGCTCATTACACACTTTATGATGACATGGATAGACTTTTTTTGCACTATGTTCAGTTTCCATGGTACCGCAGAAGTTATGTCCCTGGGGGATAGGAACCTATAGAGAGCAAAAATCACTTTTCCACTCGACATAATTATGTATAATGGTCACCTGTCGGGTGTGTAGCATATCAGGTAAGGTGTTAATATTGAACGGGATCCGAAAATCGGGCGCCTGAACAAAAAGCATTGAAATAGGCCACACAAGGAATAGAACTTTCGTGAGGAAGTTCCTTAGGAGATGCAATGGTGCGACCTCGATGGCCCAGTGGACACGGCTCTCAACTCACAATTGAAAAGTCCAGGGACCAAACCCCAGTGCAGGCAAAGATTTATTAAAAATTATTCTCGTTGTCATAGTCTGAAGAATATAGTAGGTACACTACTGTGTTATTGTGTGTAATATTGTGTTATTCTAATAAGGGTGTTTTACATTTTTATGGGATTGTGAGGCCATTAATTGCCAACAATGAACTTTCACATACCTGACTTTAATAGGTTGAAGAATACGCTCCTTGGATGCTAGAAGAGACCTTTCTTTTCATTATCAGGAACAAAAAAAACATATTTATTTCAACCCCTGTCCTGGCTGACCCCCAGCAGAATTTCTATGCTGTGCATGCGTGGATATTGCTCTTCAAGAAAATTGAATCATCAACTGTCCTAAAATGGAAAATTTAAATAAAACATTAAATTGAACTGTTGAAAGTTGACTAATAAATAAGTTACTGAACCATGCACTAACACAAAACGCTGAAAGGAGTCGGTACAAGTCCAGCGAAGGGGGGAAAATGAGCAAAAAAACAGAAGCAAAGAAGAATGTGAGTTAAGGGATAGTTAGTTGGGCCGAGCTTTGGCTACTATGCCCATGGTTTTTTGGTTTTAAAAAAATTGAAAAATCGAAAATCTCTTGGTTTTCTTCAGGGTACACTAGAAAAAAATTAGGTGTCACGAACAACATTTTTTTGATACAGTAATCACAACGAACATAATCAAAAACTATACCCTGCACATCAAAATTTTTCGGTCCTTCTCGGGCTTCTGAAAAATAGGTCGGCCGGGCCCGTCCCAGCCCGAGAATTTTTTTCAAACAGCCCGAACCCAGCCCGAAGATCGTATTTCGGGCCGGGCTTAAATTCAGGCCGCAGTTATTTCCTCATTTGAACAAAAGTTGACTCAATAAGAACGCGAAAAGTTCGAACTTGTAAGTAGTATATGATAAGCTACATGTTGATGTTATACTTGAAAATCTTTTATTTTAAATAGTTTTATAGCAACCAGCATCACATCGGTGGGCTTTGACGTCAGACAAAAAGGTTTGACCTAACCAAGAAAGATGTTCGACCTGACCCAAACAGTGACTTATGTTAGCATTTTTTTCGTTATATTTTATTGCGTACCATACAAAAATTTATTTTTTTTCGTAGAAGTCAAGTCAAAAAATATCACAGTAATACTCATTCCACATGAGAATCAGAATTCGCATGGTACCAAAGTTTAGAATTTTTTAATGTTCTACAGCATTTTTTGATACGTGCACGGAATTGATGGTATCTTAAGCAAAAAAGACACAACTTTTCAGTTAAATATGCCTCATGTTCAGAAGATTTTGCTCAACAAATTTCATAATCACGGATGCGTATTTCCCAAAATTGTAAAATATAAAAACGGGGCTAAAAGATGTTCCAAAAAGTCGATTAGATGTCGCATAATTCCATTCTTTTTGCAGCTACTTTGGCCCAACAGATTATACTGAAGTTCCAACCAGAGAGGATTTGTCACATAATTTCATACAAAAATGTTGATAAATGCCATCAAATGCTGGAGGCACTTGATGCATCCTAATGGGACAAATACAAAAAATCAAAAAAATTTCATAGATTTAGTCACAACGGTTGATGAACCTTAATGATTAATGACGATGATTGTGAAACAGGGTGCCTTTAATCTTGGCTCACTTTTTTCCAGCTGAGGATAGGAGACAACCAAACTGCAAGCTGACAATTATAACATTGAGCTTCCAAATCAAGTTTTGCTAATTTTTTGTAATTGGGAAAAATTTTGAGCGTTTTATTTGGGATACTCTGTTCCGCACCCATTAAAGCTAGACTAATGAAATTCTACAACTTTTCTGAAAAACATCAGTGCCACCGATTACTGTAGTTATATCCCGTTCGTTGTCATTAGATGCTCCTCGGATCCAGATTCACTGACACTTGATGACATTTGTGTATTAAATTACGACAAATGAAAACCCATACAACCTTGCAAAGAGTATGCTAATCCGATTCAAACTTTAACAGAAAATGTTGGAGTGGAAGAGCTACTAAAAAGTTTTGCGGAACACCTATGAAGGCACTTTAATGGAATTTTTGATTTTTCAAGATTTTGTGAAAAGTGTAAAATTCTAGATACGCAAAAAAATTTTATACTAAATTACAGAGCATTATCTTCTGGGCATATTGGAGCTTTTACCATAGAGTTGTGTTCCCCCTTGGGTGAGGTATCTTGAATGTCATTTACAGATAAAAAACACAGGCATATCAAGAAACATCGTTGTTTGATCACTGTAGCCATGAAATTTTGGTTTTTATACAAAATTAATATCATCATGTTACTTAGCGTTTTAAACACCCGATATTTCTCATTCCCAGTTTTTAATAAGGTCAATATAATGCAACATCGAGCTTTTCAGGAAGAGCGTCTTAAATGGCATGTATCTTCATCGTCAATGTTTACATAAATGGTGAAAGTTCATTAATAAAACAATTCTGTCAATATATTAAATAAAACAGTTCGCAATCAGCCTTGAAGCTCATACTGTTCGTTTTCATACATTAGAAAGAAAAAAGGACAGTTTATCAATTCAATCCGTTCTATAAACATTACGTTACAGTAATTCATCACCTAAAAAAGCCAGAACTAAAATGTTACACACTAAGATGACTGGCTGGGATACTGTAGGCATGATTCTTTACTGCCACTGCTTACTGATCAAACTTACATTTTGTCCAGTACCATATCATCCCCGTTGAATACCTTGTCGACGTCGTTCTCCTCGGCTTTGAGTTCCAACCTGAGACTAGTATCCGAATTGCATCGCACCAGTAACGGTATTTCAATGACGTTACCTGGAAAAATAATGTTGTCATTGCACTTTCTCTTAATTCATGTTCATTTAATCGAAAAACTGAAGAGCTTCTTGGATCTGTTCGATGCATACTACGTAGAGTCATTGCGTGGACGATTTTATTAAGCGAGAAGTGCTGAAAATTTGCATAAATGAAATTGCTGACTATATGGATTCTTATGAATTTAGATATTCGGATTTTTTGTTGTCGATTTTCTTCTCAAGACATCTGTGGTCCGTTTGTGCTAAAATGCTTCCAAATTGAAAAATGGAAAAAATTTGCACTATCAACTCTGCGCAAAGTTCCTACTTTAGAATTTTTTCCTGAAAAATTGGTATAGTTGAGTATGCTAATAAAGTTTCAGTCCTACTATATTTGGAAAAAAAGTTTTTCCAAATATAGCCTAACTTATGATAAAATAGGAACCAAGTGTGCTAGATTTTTTTGCTGCATCATATTGCACAAGACTGAAACTTTATGGTACCGAGGCATAAAAGCGCCAGACATTAGCGACAATACAGCGGCGAATGCACGGGGCTGGAGCCGCCGCGCCTCCTGAACCCATGTTCTAAAAATAAAGATTAAGAAGATATTGGTTAAACGCAAATTATTTGAAATCTGGAAAACTTAATTAAGTATTGTGACCAAATTAATTTCTTTTCGAATTTTTTCTTCTTTCATTTATTATACATTTTCTTGCCAGTTGTCCCATTGTTTCGTTGTTTTTTCGTTTCGTTTTTTTTTAAATTTTAAGAAAAAAATAAGAAAAAGTCAGAAAAAAATAAATAATCGTTTTGTATGTCGATGCAAATAATTTAAGAAAAATATAAAAAATGTAAATCAAAAATTTCCGCTCCTCGTCCAAAACTATTCCTGCGTTGATCACTGGGACAATACAGCGCAGGGGCTGGTTTCATCAAAGCGACTTAAGCTCCAGCTGAGCTACAGCTTAAGCTGCAGCTTAACTCGACATGTTATACCATTGTCGTTAAGCTGCAGGTCAGCTTTAGCTTAACTCTTACACAAAACATGTCGAGAGAGTTCAGCTACAGCTGAGCTGCGCCTAGTTAAGCTATAGCTTAAGCTGCAGCTCAGCTGGAGCTTAAGTCGCTTTGAGGAAACCGGCCCAGGACAATAACGCACAAGCGCAATAGAGCGCAAGGACATTAGCGCGCAGGACGATAGAGTATGGACAACAGAGCACAGAGACATTAGGACGCAGGAAAATAGAGCACAGAAAAATTAGATCAGAGCAAAATAAAAAGGCCGAAAATAAAATAATGTGAAAAATAACTACATTTCAGCCCAAATATGCTTCCTTTTAAATGTTTTGTGTCTCTGAAGTCAGGTCAAAGCATTTTTCAACCATGGAGTATTTTGTCAAAAGTTGCAAAAGACACAAAAAATCGCAAATATTTGACCTTTGAACCTTTGCATAACATTGTTTTATTTTGTTATTTTCAAATTCATCTTGAATTTCTAACCCGCATACAGAATCACACACGCAATTTTTTGTCAGCTTTTGAAATAAAGCTGCTTGCTCAGTATTCTTTTTTCATGTTCAAAACCATTCAAAATTCTCGTTCATTGCAGATTACGGAACGTTGGTTAAAATTTTTTCGAACCAATAGATGCGCTCTAATGTCCGTGCTCTATTGTTCCTGCACTCTATTGTCCTGCGCTCTAATGTCTTGTCACGGGAAAAACTAAACATAGCGATCAAGGATGAATGGGTACATTAGCTTGGAGATTTGAATGACACATAGCAGTCAACATCATTGCCAGTGGGCCTTACTGTAGGTAAAAAAGTAATACCCAACGAAATTAAAAATTTTCGAATAATTCTCCATAATATATTTATTGGCCAAAAGACTTTTGATCAATTATGGTTGATTTAATTCAAAATAACAGGCCCAGTGGAAGCGAGAAAAGTAGTTTTAATTTGATGTCCAATTTTCATCCTGAAAGCTGGAGCATTCTGTGCCTGGAAACATTCTCGGTCTGTACTCTTGGATTGAGGCGATGGAATAAACATTTGTTTGTTTCGATCAAAATGGAAATTTATCGTGAGTATACAATTTCTCAGTGAACGACCACTGCTTTATATTAACATAGGGATTTTAGATGACAAGATAAAAAAGGAGATATACAGGACAGGTTGAACCAAAAAAAGGCGACCGGTGCTTAATTCCATAACTTTCGAATGGATGAAGCTCTTTTAATGCGAATTGCTGCATTAGAATTCCCCGTTTGTCTTTCTTACAAGAGTCAAATTTTATGCTCCAAGCATTTATGGTTACTGTACAAACAGAAATTTTGTAAAAGTAGTCATTTTTTGAAACTAAAAGTTGTGAAATCGAAGTAAAAGTTGTCCAATTGCGAAAAAAAGTTTTGTAAAGCTGTTTACACACAATAATACTTTAAAAATCATCTAGATTTAATTTTAATATTAAAGTCATCAACTTTTTGTTTCAATATGAGCAAAATTTCGCCAAAATCAAGAGCTTTTGTTTCACAATTGCAAAAATGCAAAACCAAAGCAAAATCAATTCTGTCATTGAACAGATCGAAAAGCACTTGAAAGTATTGGTGAAACAGGAAGCATGACACACTAAAACGGCTCTCTTGTAGTTTCCAGCTGTTATGGTTCTTATGATTGGATTTATTGTACTTTTCTATTGTAAAACATGTTGATTTTGTCAATTTTTATCAATTTTTCAAAATTTTTTTAGAAAAAATTGACGTTTAGTATTTTTGATCCTTGTCAGTCAATATTCGAGCAATCTGGCTGAAACTTGGCAATTTTTATACCAAATGTTTTGTCTATTGACGGCTGGAAACTGCATTAAAAAACGTCATTTCTTCGAAAGTAATGAAAGTCAGTACTAGTAACATTTTTTCTGTATATGTGAAACGATTACAGAACCTGCGATTACAACTGGGAAAGTACACTTTGTGGTTCCTTATATAATGAAAACAGTTTCCGGTTCTTTCTGCCTTATCATGTTTGGGAAATAAATTTTCAATCATCCCACTTTACTGATTGTATCCAAAAGGTTCGTTCCAGCATTCCATTGGTAAGATGAAGGACAATCTAAAAAAAAATGTCCAGAATTTGAAATAGAATACATGGAAATTATTTTGACTATCACAAAAACCAGTTACATCAAAACTGAACTTCAAAATTAAACTACTGTGATATAGATCTAAATGCAGAAATCATGAAGCTGAACCAATCTCAAGACGCTAATAAATTTTATTGATACTTAGTCAGTGGTTGTCAAACATGTAAAAAACTATTGAAATTCTTAGATCCCAACCTCAATGAACATGTCCATATATTTCTAGCTTTAAACCCTGAGCTTGCAAGAGACATCAAACTCACGAAAAGTTCCTTCATGGCATCTCAAAAATGGAAGGCATAAAATCAAAAAATTTTCTATTCTTATATTCTAAGCATTTATGATGAAGCATTATTTTTCCGTGTCCTTGTGTGCATTATAAATTCATGTGCATAAAGTTATGCCAATGAAGGAGAAAACAGAATCGAAATTCAAGCTTTTGTGACTGTATTGGCTTCCATTTTGATCTGAGCGTCTGTATCCTACACAATCATTTGACGTCATGCCATTATGTGAATTAATAAAATACATGCAGTGTCTTTCCAAAACGAAATTTCATTCAACTAACAAACTTATTTTTTGAGTAAAAATGCTTTACGTTGGTCGTTTTTTGCCAGCAATTCGTTCATGAAATGAAGAATTGTGCTTACAAATATAAATTTGATAACACTTGCAACAAATTTCTGATATCAAGTCTCATTACTCTAGCTTCTTTACAAGGATTTTCACTCCCTCAAACTATTCTTGCATTTTCTGCATTAAATTTTCACTTTTCTCCACTACTCTTGTCGCATATGTCAAACTTGACATTCTGTGAGCTTTTCTCGCTCAATTTTCATACCAAAATGGTATTCTTAACGCGTATTAAATAGGCATAATTTTCAATTAAGATTTCAACCATCAAATAATCAAGCTTTAAATTGTCAGCAGTAGAATGAGGCTGAAATTTATCAACCCTCCAACTTCCAAACAAAATCAACAATGGGTTTGAATTAGTTTCTCTCAAATATGCTATCATTGCGACTTCACATTGCATCACTTGAATGCATTTGAAAAATATAACAATCTTATCAAGATAACCTTCTGATAAATATTAATACTCTAAATCTTGTGGCCAAAATACAATTTTTTACATACAGACGACGGGCGAAATCCACAGTTTAATCATTTGGATTCCAATTATTTAAAATATATTTGGTCGGATGTTTTCACAGGCATCAACTCTATTAGTAATGCTCCATGTGTTCTTAAAATTGTCCAACAAAAAATAAAATTTTTACAGTAGCAATGTCATAGCCAACTTTTTTATTATTAATTTTTCAAATTCAAAATGAGGATGTCTCTCAGCAGAGTTTTCTGACCCTTCAGTAGATTCAGTTCGCAAGCTAGGGAGTAAAACTTTCATCAAAAAGTTTTACATTCATAACAATTTCTGTTTTTCATTATTAATCAGTCAAATTTTTCATTAATGGTGGCTTTCATTCTGTTTTGATGTATAGCTCTTCCGAAAGTGCTTGCATACTGTCCGCGATGTCTTTCGAAACTCTAAAAATGATCTGTTACTTTTCAGTTCTCATTTGCGTACACTTCATCTTCCTGTTCATGTTGTACGCAGCAAAATGTAAAAAAACTTCATGTTAGAAGATTGCCACCATTATTACTAAATTTAAATACGAAAATGAAAAATATTTGAAAATCACTCTATTCTGAATAGAGCACGTGCAATAATGCATTTTGATCTTTCAGGATCGAACCTCAAATTCATAAAATTGTACTTGGACAATGTTCAACTGGCTTACTTAAATTCAAGCATTTTTCCATTGGTTTGACAATTTTTGTTAATTTTTCAATGTTAATGTTTTTTCTTTGCAACTAAATTTTTTTAATTTTTTCAATTGTAATTTTCCAATTTTTTAAAATGATCAATTTGACTTTGTTCTTAATTTATTTTTATTTTCCTCGATTTTTTTTCTTTTTTTATCAATTTCTGGGAATTTTAATTTTTCACTCGAACATTAGGCGCCCATTGTATGCATATCACTTTGTAGATTTCAACTAGCTAATTACAGGAAATAAATTTGTTCAAATGCTGGCATGATTTCGTCAAGTTTGAATCCTCCCCATGTGAGAATTTAGCACTCTTCTCTGAATCTGAATTGTTCTGCTGCTTCAATTTGATGGCAACTATAGTAACATTAACTCTATGGATAAAAACACATTTTACAGAACAAGAAGATTGTTCAATAGCAATATGTTGTTGTGTATGGCTGCATAGATCATTGAGAAGCAGGATCTACATATGTTTAGTCAGTTATTTAATCAGATTCCTGATTTGAGAATATCAACTATTTCGGAAACTTTGATGCTATTCACTTTTACCCTTTCAAAAATTGGAACAAATTTTCAACCAATTAAATGCACTACGGAATTGGCAGTAATCTTTGAATCTCGCTAAAACGACTAGAATCCACCATTTATGTCGATTCAGCAAAGAGCTGATCAGAAAATCGTCAGTAGGGTTTCTCTGTGATTTGAAAAATAATACAATACGACGGCTCCCCGACATGAGAGCGCCTGGACATTAGAGTGCCGTCCGTCTCTCTAGTGTCTAAGCCTAAGCCTAAGCCTAAACCTAAGCGCCTAAGCCTAAGCCTATGTTGAGACTGGTCACAGCAACCACCTAAACTACGAATTGTAGCAAAATGAGAGCGACTTTCCCGTTGCTCGGTTAGCTCATTTGGTTAGAGCATGCTGACAATAGCCGCAAGGTCCCAGGTACAAGTACCACACCGAGCCTAACTTTTACTGAAGACTCGAGTGGCGGAAAGAGGTTGCCTCAACACCTAAGCCTAAGCCTGAGCCTAAGCCTAAGCCTAAGCCTAAGCCTAAGCCTAAGCCTAAGCCTAAGCCTAAGCCTAAGCCTAAGCCTAAGCCTAAGCCTAAGTTTAAGCCTAAGCCTGAGCCTAAGCCTAAGCCTAAGCCTAAGCCTAAGCCTAAGCCTAAGCCTAAGCCTAAGCCTAAGCCTAAGCCTAAGCCTAAGCCTAAGCCTAAGCCTAAGCCTAAGCCTAAGCCTAAGCCTAAGCCTAAGCCTAAGCCTAAGCCTAAGCCTAAGCCTAAGCCTAAGCCTAAGCCTAAGCCTAAGCCTAAGCCTAAGCCTAAGCCTAAGCCTAAGCCTAAGCCTAAGCCTAAGCCTAAGCCTAAGCCTAAGCCTAAGCCTAAGCCTAAGCCTAAGCCTAAGCCTAAGGCTAAGCCTATGCCTAAGCCTAAGCCTAAGCCTAAGCCTAAGCCTAAGCCTAAGTCTGAGCCTAAGCCTAAGCCTAAGCCTAAGCCTAAACCTAAGCCTTAGCCTATGCCTAGGCCTAAGCCTAAGTCTAAGCTTAAGCCTAAGCCTAAGCCTAAGCCTAAGCCTAAGCCTAAGCCTAAGCCTGAGCCTAAGC
>CAWUHX010000354.1:100412-288920 GCA_963922205.1 Romanomermis culicivorax
CACACTCTATCAGATTAAGCAGTGGTATCAAACGCAGAGTACTAGCCTGAGCCTAAGCCTAAGCCTAAGCCCACGCCTAAGCCCACGCCTAAGCCCGCTAAGCCTAAGCCTAAGTTAAAGCCTAAGCCTAAGCCTCGGACGTTAAGCCTAAGACTAAGCCTAATGTCCGGGGCTCTTCCTCTTATGTCCAGGCGCGCAATACAACTTGTTGACAAAAACTGGAGTGACTGAAAGAATTAGCATTTCAGAAGATGAAAAACTGCTAAAATAATTTACATCCGACTGAGACTATAGTAAGTTTATAGTACATTTTTAGTACATTCTAGTACCTTTGTACGTTTACTTTTTAGCAGCACAAATTAGTACATATTAATATACAATACCCGTGCTTGGAATTTTCACAAAAACTAACCTCCCCAATCGAGCAATCGCGCTTCCGGTTTTTTTCTGACTAGATTCGTGCAGAAGGCGTGCCAATTGAGCAACGCTGCAGCTATAGTTGGCGTCAGACTACTGTGTCGAGTACGATTTTTTCGTTTGTTTGTGAGTGGTGCGTTACTGAACACGCCTCCACCTTGTAAGTAGGAGCGAATGCGGCTGGCCACTTGTTCGTCAAAGTCGGCCAAATACCAGAAAGATCCTTAGAGAGAATGTCCCATAAATGGCCATTTATTACGTTTGAAAAAGTTCCAATATTGAATACTTAGCTTAGCGGATCATATGATCTGATTCTATTGTAAAATTAATATGCTGTGGAATAAAACCGCTTAAAGAGTTGAACTACCTTACTGTATGAGTTTGATAGAACACCCACCAGTCGAAAATGGCAACAAAAACAGTTAATCTCGCGAGGAAATATTTCTGGCATTATAATGCATGTGAACAAGATAATGGGATATCAATCATTCTGCCCATAGAGTCTTATCAACACCAAAATTTGCATGAAAATCATAATGCAATTGATTATACTTGATCTAAAGATCAATTCAGTTGATAACCAACTGATTTCATATTACTAACACTTTAGAACTGTTCAAACATAGCTGAAGCTCAGACTGGGAAAGTATTACAATGAGAAAGTCGATCAAACAAACAATTTTCTAGTTGACAGTGAGACCTTTCGATTGAATCCATTTTCATTTTTTACTTCAGTTGCTGAGGTCTATATAGGCGGACATACTATTATTGAGTAAATTATGTAAATTAAGGTCTACTTGGTAGAATATAGTTTATTTTCATAAATATGCTTTAAACTCGAAAATGACAAAAATCATTACTGTTGTCAAAATTTGTTTATAGAAAGATTTTACTCCAAGAATTTTCATTCAAAAAATTATCAAAGGTTTGTTGTGTAAAACTACAATTTTTAAAACCTATGCGTCTCATGGTTTCCACTTTTATTATTTTCAAGCATTTCAATAGACCATAGTGCAAATATTATTCAGCTCGTTTGAGGCTACCAAATGCACTATGACATCAGTGATAACAGAAATTCTATCAGAAAACGCCCCCTCTAAGTAGCAGACTGAATTTCATTGGAGATAATTAATGCTCAGAATTCCTACTAAAGTTTGGCACAAAAATTTACGTATGGTAGAAGAGTTGCTTTAATATGCTTGTTCTAGAAAGCTCTAAAATTTAAAACTGACAAAAATCCAAATAGGTGTTATACACGAACTTTTACCGCTAAAACATTGATAGATTGAATAAACTTTTTCAAGAACTTTTTTTGTTATCGCAGTGTATCTTTTGATGTGGGATCAACCAGAGAAACTGGGGCCGGTTTCATCAACAAGATTTAAGCTCCAGCTGAGCTGCATCTCAGCTGTAGCTTAACTCTTATACAGAAAACATATCGGGAAAGTTAAGCTAGAGCTTAGCTGCAGCGTAACTTTCTCGATATGTTTTGTGTGCATGAGTCAAGCTGCAGCTGAGCTACAGGCTTAACGGCAATGATATAACATATAGAGTTAAGCTACAGCTTAAGCTGCAGCTCAGCTGGAGGTTAAGTCTCTTTGATGAAACCGGCCCCAGGTTTTGTTTTCAGTCGAAAGTTATGGTATTCTCAGTTATGTATGCTTAGCTCAACTCTTAAATAATGCTCAACTCTTAGATAAACATAAATTTCTTTTTCTCGGTGTCTCATTTTCAGTAAAAGGTCTCTGTAATATTAAACTTTGTTTTCGCTTTCCGTCTACATCGATTACTTAATGTTCTTCATTTTTTAAATTTTATTCATGGTCCTGTTTCAGACGTCATTTTTTAGTTTTTGTTTCGGGTATTCTTCAGAGCCTGGTTTCATCATAGAGACTCCAGAAGAGCTGCAGCTTTGCTGCGAAGGTGTAGCTCAGCTGCAGCTTTTAACTAATTATGAAGCTTGCATTTTCATTCTATAATCTTCTTCATTTGCTTATATTCTTTTGTTTAAGTTTACTCTTCAAAAAATATGATCTGTTCCTGAAGATTTATGAACATCCGTTCAGCGTGCATAAGATAGATAGGAAACAAATTTTGGGATGTTAAACTGATTTAATTTAAACTATATTTTTTAATAGATCCCAATAAAGGTATATCAGTTGATACCTAATTTGTTGCATTTTGGTTAGAAAAGGAGTCTTGCCCGCCGTTCTGCTAAGGTCAAATATCCATCCGGGTGAGATCAACCGGGCCGAAACTCTCTCGGGTCCTCCACGTGAATGTATGGTGGTCTCTCATGTGGCTGTAACTTGTTGTATTCAGCCTGGTGAGCCGCCTGCGGGAAAAATGGCGGATCACCATGCTCAATGTCTTGTCATAGTGATGGATAGTCCGGCTCTTCATTATGCGGCCTGCTCTGCACACACCACTACCACCATTGCAACTGCAATTTACGAACCACCCATGTCGCTCAGTTAGTGCAGTTAGAAGCACGGCTCCCTTGTTTGCTGAGGCTCGAGGGTTTGAAGCCCACTTTTTTTGACACACGGGCAACATGGATTTAGGTGTTTGACATTGGTGACCATGTCCCATGTTAAGAGGGCTACAAATGCCCGTTTCACCAAAAATCAGAGTTTACAAGCAAGGAATTACGAGTCTCAGAGTGCTATGAGTGACCGTTTCACCAAAAAATAAAGTTTGTGAGTATGGGCCCACGAGTTATGAGTGTTACGAGCGACAGTTTTTTTATAATTTACGGGTGTTTGGTTTCACCGAATGCGTTACCCATCACTATGATAATGATAGGACTCACAAATTTGATGAGATTTTCACGGACCAAAAGTGGGTCCATAGGAATCGTAGCTTAGTCGTGTTTGAGCATTTTTGACATTTGTTTCTTTGTCAACTCGACAAAGAAACGATATCTTTTTCCGAAATTTCTGCATTTTGGGCGAAAAAACAAGCATTCTTTGGCGTTTTCCTTAAAAAATCCGAAAAATAAACATTTTTATGAAAAATCAGTATGTCCATCGGATTGCCCGTGCAAAATTATCTTCCCCTCTCTGCCACACCCGTAAAAATCAAGGGCGCCCTCTGCCAGCAAGCTTTTACCTCAGAAATCCACTTTGAAGGGTTCGGGCAGCGCAACGCCTTGATTGGATGGTTTAAGAAATGTGCTGCCCATCTCGATCTCTTTTCAAGATATCTTAATTTGTTTCAAGATGCCATCTAAATTTTTTTAAGATACCATCTTGATTTTTTTCAAGATGCCATCTTGATATTTTTCCAAGACAATCTTGAGAAAAATGCGATGCACTTGAAAAAAAGTCGAACATCGGAAAACTCTTATATCTTGATTTTTTTTGCGATGCATCTTGAAAGAATGTTGTTCATCATTTTCAAAGGTAACGATTTTTTCAAGTGGTAACAAATTAATAACACATTATTTCAAGTGGTAATGAGTTTTTTCAAGTGGCCCTTGTATTCAGTATGAATAACTAGCCAAAATGAATAATCTGAAAAGATTTAGAAAATTTCACAATTTTTGGATGTATTAATAAAATTTACTTATCTCCACAATAAATTTAGAAAATTTCTGTAAAGTTGCCGAATTTTCAAAAATGTGACGAAAATGATTTTCCGCAGGGGTGGAAAAATTTTTTTCGACATTGTTATATGTTTCAACAAAATCTAAAAAATTTTCACAAGAATTGAGAAAATTTTTCACGATTTGATGAAATTTCAGAATAACTTGGACATTACTAATTTTCAGAACAAATTGAAAAGTTCGCGGTATTTTTGGAAAATCATTCACACAATAGTTTGGCATAAAGATTACAGCCTGTTTCTGAAAAGCTGTCAGTAAAGTTAGAGTAATCCCGTTTCGCAAAAACTATTGTTAGGCTTATGATACTTATTCATATTGAGAGAGAATGAAAAGAAAGTGATCAGAGAATACGCAAAATTGTTTCATTGCAAATCCGCTCTGAACTGTCTAGAAATAGTAATATCAAATCAATTAGGTACCATCACTGTAACTATACTGCCAGCTTTTAGGAAACTTAGCCACATATGCGAGACAGTCAATCTAACCATAAAGACTGAAGATATGGATTTCAAATTCACTGAAATAGTCGAGGATAACAATGGATCTTCTTTGTCAAACTCGAATTGAGCTGAATAATTTTCTTCTGGTGATTGGTCGTCGTTCTCTCTACCTATCATTGCGGAAGCAGATTCAGCTTCTTCACCAGGATCACCACTTTCACGAACCCTTAATCCCTTGACAACTGCTGAATCTCGACCGAGGATATCTGAAATCGCTGAATCAACATGAGTTAATTTAGTGCTTTCAACCGCCCTCTGCTCCTGTCGAATTCCTAATGTCAGTTTTCTTCATCGTACTGTCCCAAACCATGTCACGAATGTAAGGCCATTCCTTGTCCATAGGGAAAGGATATCCAATACTTTTTCCATAGGTAAATATCGATTCCCAAGCAGCTTGTTTTTTGGAACTCGTCAATATTGAAGAAAATGCACCAAATAACATGGCCTTTGATTCTATCATTTTCTCCAAAAGTAATAGTTTAGCTGGAATGTATTCTGTTGTTTGATCAACATATGCCATTTCTTCCAACCAACTGTTTGAGAGTCAGTAGTTGGTTGATCATGCGACATCATTTGAGCGGAATCGATGCAAAATTCAAAAGAAATTCCAACGTCCTCACTACAATAGCCGATCACAAAAAGATTACGAATAGCCATATAATGAGTGCCAAAAAACACCCATTAAATGATTATTTTATGAGTCCTACGAAAAACTTGGTGAAGCACTCTTAGTAGTGACTCGTAATACAAACTGCATCACTCCTATCTTGTTGTTCGTTGCCCCTAGGCTGCAGCTCATCACTCGTAGCACGAGTGGAGCTGGTGAAACTCATTTACTCTTAGAATTCGACACTTGTAGTACTCCTAAGACTTGTAACGTCGTGGTGAAACCAGGCCCAGATGCTTTTCTGGTCAAAAGCAGAAGGGGTGTTGTAGTGTTGCGTCTTGTGGCGATGCACAAAGGATGCAATTGTGCATTTTCCTCTGAACCCATAGACTTGATGTTGTGCATCCAGGTCATGGGCTCATGCCTGGATTTTTGTGATGGGCACTGCTGCATTCACAATGAGCGATGCAGGGCTGTGCAGCCAGTGGTAGTGCAGCTACATCCCACCGTCTGAGAACCATTACATCTAGCTGTTTGTTGTGCAGCCTGCACTTCACGCACCACCATAACTGCAATCACAATTTCTGAAACATCTGCCCTACATGCTGATCATAGAAGGCTCGAGCCCCTCACCGAACATTGTTTTTCTGACATGCACGCCCATGGAGTTAGGTCTAGGAGACGTGACTATAACAGGCGCTTTTCTCCTTAGAAGAGAGGAATCCACCACTACAACAAGCAAAATTTTTGCGGCAACCACATCGCTCAGTTAGTAGCATGCATACATGCACGTGGGGGGGGGCTGGGGTTTTGACCACCGCAGATTTTTATTGACCCCCAGAAGATTCTTGCTGACCTCCAGCAGATTTGAATTTTCCGGCAATAATTGAGAAGATAACGAAGGAAAATGAGCAAGAGAGAATAGAAAGTCGTGATAAAAATAGAAATGATGCTGTAGTTTGACAATTTTTCTAAACAAATCATCCTTGATTCAAAAAGAGTAGCGTGACAACTTGAAAAAGTGCTGTCTAAGCAAGTAATTTCACATATCTGACTAATATACGTTGAAAAATATGCTGCTTGGATGTTAGAAGGCTTTCTGAGACCTTTCTTTTCGTTATCAACCACGAAAAAAATTTTCGTATACCACCCCCTGTCCTGGCTGACCCCGGCAGAATTTCTGTGCTGTGCATGTATGGTTTGTATGGCGAAGGCCGAGGGTTAAAGCCCCTCATTAAGCATTATTTTTCTGACATGAGGACCATGTACATTTGAGCAAATGAAAATCTAATACATCAAAATTAAAAAATAAGGTGTCACTCATCATTTAGGCTTACGAACTCACCTCTCTTGCTTTCGTTCATATCAGAAGGCTCGCCCAGCATTTTGAAAAAAACAAAATTCCAAACGCTTGATCTGCAGCAACTGACTTTTTATCGAAAAGAAAATTTTTCCGCCTCCATCATCAACGTGTAGGCTCCCATGTTCGCTGGTGCGTAGCGCGGCAACGATGTTTGAAACAAAATGCATTACAATTTACCAAACGGCACGGCAACTCGATTTATTTTAGTATTTCGATATAAACACAACGATAGAAAAGGCCATTAATGCGTCATTAGCGGAAAAGCATTATAGTTTCTAATTTTCGTTTCGGCAACTAATATACTAATGCTTTGGGGTGGTGTGCAGGAGCTGGAAAAAATGAGAAAAAAATGTCAAATTATCTATAGTGCTCCATAAAGTTGCTACAAAAACAAATTGGTTTTGATGATCGCTACCACATTTCCGCTAACACCTTTTTGGAATAATACAATTTTTTTGCAGGCGTCCAAAAAATGCGGTAATTTTCAAAATTCGGGTGCTCTTTTGGTGGAGTCCTACCGACAATTTCGAGAACAAGGTTCAGTGAAAAACCTCAATATTCAGAGTGAGCAGTGGTTTTGGTAGCAGTGTATTTCTATAACCGTCATGGCAACGTGCTAAACCTTCGCTCGACTGGACAAGATTTTCTATAGCTGGAACGTAAATACTCTGCTAATGAGCACACCCTCTTTTATATATGGAAACATAGAAGATGAGGATGACGACGATGATGATGAGGAAGAGATGATGATGATGATGATGATCACTGCAGAACAATTGTTTTGAAATTTTCTCGAATTATATTGTTCTGGGATGTAGAATGGCGCATGGGACCGCGTTACAAGGATATTTTTTATAGAAATTAGCTGCATAGGATTGAAAAAGTGAAAGACTATTGAACTTATTAGAGAATTTTTTTGAGCATTGCAAAATAAAGAAGGTTTGTCGTTAAACTCAGGTTAGGATCTTAACTCTGTCTGAAAATTTTTTCACTTTCCGAATGGAGTGTGTGTCTATTCATCGAATATCCCGATTATTCGAAAGTCCCGATTCTTCGAATAGTGCTTAAGACTTTATTCGCAAAGTCCACTTTTAGCGAAAGTATGGATTCCTCGAAAACTTTCTCTCCGAAAAAACCGCTTCCTCGAGAATAAGAGATGCGCAGGTTTAAATTTACCATTTTGTAACGTGAAGGTTCCCACAACATAGAGTTCCCACATTCGCCTAAGCCTAAGCCTAAGCCTAAGCCCTAAGCCCTAAGCCTAAGCCCAAGCCTAAGCCTAAGCCTAAGCCTAAGCCTAAGCCTAAGCCTAAGCTAAGCCTAAGCTAAGCCTAAGCCTAAGCCTAAGCCTAAGCCTAAGCCTAAGCTAAGCCTAAGCCTAAGCCTAAGCTAAGCCTAAGCCTAAGCCTAAGCCTAAGCCTAAGCCTAAGCCTAAGCCTAAGCCTAAGCCTAAGCATAAGCCTAAGCCTAAGCCTAAGCCTAAGCCTAAGCCTAAGCCTAAGCCTAAGCCTAGCCTA
Source organism: Romanomermis culicivorax (assembly GCA_963922205.1). NCBI lineage: Eukaryota > Metazoa > Nematoda > Enoplea > Mermithida > Mermithidae > Romanomermis > Romanomermis culicivorax. The sequence goes on from CAWUHX010000354.1 coordinate 108,424, forward strand.
AGTCTAAGTCTAAGCCTAGGCCGAGTCTTCATATCATCAGATATGGTAATTTTGAAATTATAGTATTTACGATCAAATTTACAGACGTTTCAAGAAAATCCATCAGTTTGTATACGCACATTCGATGAACTGGGATTTGTGATGCACCAATGTTTGATGAATCATAAATTTTATCTTCTTTTCGAGGAATCGGGAAAACAAATTCATGATGCACTAAAGCATGTTTCGAGGAATCAGGACTTTTGGAGAATCGGAACTTTCGAGGAGAGGGGACGTTTGAGGAATAGGGACACAACCTCCGAATGTGGCTTCCGTTAAAGCTAATTTCCGCCATTACATTCAGTTTCTAAACTGAATACAGTTTTTAGACCATTCTTCGGGTATATTTTGTGGAGGAAGGACCAAGTTCAAATTTTTTAGTTAGTTTTTATTGTAGCAGGAAAGTCGATTTTCTAGCTTATTTGATGGATCAAGATGCTTCTTTTTTCCGAAAAAATTTCTAAATAAAATTTTTTATCTTTAGCCTTCAAAATCTCAACTGTGGTTCATTGGTACAGATTAGGAAAGCTATTTTGTGAAACTTATGCTGTAACTTCGCCTGTGGATGCCTTACAACTAAGCAAATTTTTATAAAAACTTCTCTCCTGGTTCTTAAATCATCAAAACACATCTCGGGCCAACTCGTTCGAACCTAAAATTATAGAGTTCAGCTTTTCAGATTCACTCTATGGAGCATTACTTTTCCACTCAATTCACTTGGGGCTTTCTGTTCGGCTGGATGTTGAAAGGCTTCCATGGCGCTGGAGCTGCCCAACCACTGGTCAATGTTAGAGAGAGGATTGACCATCACGACCAGGGCTCAACAAAAATGGCCGTGTTTGGAACCCGTGGATTAGTTGAAACATCAATTCTATAGGTGAAACTACCGCCAGATTTCTAACAAACGTTTGTGAAGCTGCTTGTCTCACTTTTGGCCAAAACTTTTATCTTTTTCCAGGCACGTCTGATCTCTGAAGTCTCTGCTCTGATGGGAGCGAATTATTATTATTTTCTGAAACTTTGGGTGAAGCTTTTTCTTTCGATGAATTTGATGCAACTCGAACAGACTTATTCTGAGGTATTCTAATTCTCGACTCAATTTAAGAGCGCGTAGAATTTCTTTATTATCAGGACTAGCGAGTGCAACAAATTTTCTTTCGATGAAACCACGAACCATCCGAAAAAAATCGATTGGAAAAAGTTGTGAATGTTTACGTCGAACATCCATGCCTTTTTCTTGGAAAAAGTCACCCTACCCCGGGTAAACAACGAAAATTCGGTCCAATGGCGTTAAACTCCGTTTGAGAAAATTGTTATATAAAAAATCCCTGCTTAAGTCAAGAGACGTCAGCAATATAACTAAAGAGGTTATTGGCTTGTACAATTTTGAAAATTTTTTGTTCGAAAATGGGTAGAAATATGCATATTGAGAACATATGTTTTTTAGAACTACTGATTCTCCAGGCAAAATTGGGTATAAATAATAGAAGATCATCATCAGATGCAGAACCACACATCTATTTCGACTTCGTTCCATAAAAATCGCCAATCTCGGTGAAAACTGTTACACGAAAACATACTGAAAAAAACGCCAATGCCCCCCACCGCAAGAACGTCCATTTAAACGACGAATATCTCGATTGTATGACAACTTATTTTCAAGTTGATGTTCTCTATAGTCTGTTTTTTCCGTAGTCTGTTTTTTTCCGGAAAGAGTTGGAAGCAGCTGCTGCATATGTTTGATGCGATTTCTTGAATAACTGTAGGCGAAAATATCCTGCGAATGTGGCAGTTTGGCAAAAGCACATGCGTTAGATCGCCAAATTGCATGGGGAAAATATCGGCAATTATTGTTCAAGTTCAAATGGAAAATGACAAAATATGAACTAGATGCGCAATAGCTGATGAGTAAGAAATATAAACCTCCAAATTACGAGATTCATAATATTTTCCCATGTTTTTGTACTTCACTCAATTTTACTCGCGAGATTTGAAATTCAGGATACTTTGGGCATATGTTTATCCTATTTATTGTAAAATGAACAAAATCGTTCTAAAAACAAGCTTAATAATTTGTTGCCCATTCATAGGTTCACTTAAAGGTCATGCCACTTCCATTTGGAAGCGGTTTATTGTATTGTCGATATTTTATTTGATGATTATTGATGATTGATGAAAGAAATAAAGGAACTTACAATGACATGCTTTATGCTAAATAACTTATAAAATATAATTCATCAGAAAAAGTTTTAGTACTATACCCTATTCATTTTGAAATGATCGATGCAGTAGGAATTTGAACTGAAATGCAACTGAAATGATATCATGCTTTTTATTTACAAAAAAGGTCAACAGCTGCATGATTTTACTTTAAACGAATTAGTGACTCCAACATTGGTCACTCTTATCAAAAAAAACCTTTGATTCAACATTAGATCACGCTTTTTTCCAAACAGTATGAGCTACTTCTTGGTGATTTGAAAGATTTTGGAATTGCTTCTAAAAAGATGCATTTTGTAGTAGGGCGCTGATCGACTACAGTAAACTCGTCAGCTTTCCAAAGTGATTCGCAAGAATGCATCGTTTCAGAGTTCAAAGTTGTTCAAAGTTGTCTGAAGGTTCACAACATCGAAGATTACACTCCCAGCAAGTTTTTAACAAAGTTGGTTGTTGTTTTGTTTGTCTTGGTGAGCAGTCGGTTTCTTGTGCTGCTCTGTGCATCACTAGTAAATTGAAAATCGAATGTGTTGTCTAGATTGAGCCAAACTATTTGGAAAACAGTTTGAGTAATGGGGTTCAACTCCAAACAGGGTAAGTTGTTGCACTCCGAGTTTCAGCACTGAAAACCTTAAACAATTAAGGGACGTTCCTTGGATAAATTGACACAGCGCTCTCTACGAGCCGGTCAATCGCCTGCATTCGATTATTGTTGCGTAAAATCTGTACGACACTCCGCATGTCAATCAGAACCAAAATTTCGACCAAAACAACCGATTCTACAATCATGATAACTGAAACTATCAGAAAGATGTATCGAAAATTTCTCTCTCTGTGATTCGAAATCTCGACAAGAAAAGATAATCGAGAAGCATTACTACTACCTGATGAATAGCTCACAGTCTGCACAGACTCAGCTAACTTCTCTGCAATGGTCGCAGCAAATTTTGCCATTAGAAAATAAAACGGTGTCGAACTCACCTAAACCTTTTGTTCCTATGAAATCTATGACTAGCACAGCTAATATGCTAGAACCGACTGAAACATCGAAAGCTACAAACTTTTTTGTTGCTCTGGGAATCATCAATTTCACAATCAAAAAATCTACTGAACTGTGGATCGCAAGATCTAGTGTTTGTCGAATCAAAGAATATTCACAAAAAGATATCAAACTTTTGAGCTTATACACTCCTACACAAGGTTTTCACATCAATGCCAAGATTGGAAAAACCAAAATGAAAGCTCTAATTGATACCAGTGCCCAATGCTCAGTCATTTCCTCATGTCTAGCTCAAGGATCTTTGTGGATTGACTATGATACAATAGAAACATCCACTCAGCTAAAAGTTGCAGGCAGTGATATCGTCAATGCCCAAGGTCCAATAATCTTCAAAATAAATTCGTCTTTCAGAATGCATCTAGTACGATGCTGGATACTACCTACCACTGGAGAGCAATGCCTCCTAGGAACTGATTTCCTAGTACATCCTACCATTCGAGCCAAAATCAGCTTCCGCCAAAACTTCATTCAAATAAGAGATGTTCAACAAGAACTAAATCTAGTTTTGAAACCAATAGAAAAAGCTTCCTATGCTGAAGTATTCTCTAAGACTTTCACGGGACATAGTCATACTTAGATCGTAAAAATCGACAAATCACTACTGATTTTGAACATCTGATCATGCTACATAGAACCAAACTGCCAAACTTGGGTTAATAGGAAAGTCTACCCTTTCACAAGTGATAGCTTCAAAAACGTCATAGTTCAGCCCATGAACTTGAGAAAATAAAACTGTGAATATCCAATCGAACAGAGACCAACGGTACATCAGAGGCAGATCCCTTTAGACATCGCTGAATGTGATAAAATGAATTCCAAAATTGTGAAAAACGTTATCACAATTGACACTGCACAATCTCAGAAAGTCTCCCTTTCACGAATAAAACTGTACATGCCTCAAATGGCATTCAACATTTTTAAGGCGCAAGTCAGTGGTCCCCCGCAACTGACTAGTCATGCGCCACTGCATTGAGATCAAATTTTGTATTGTTCATAAAATATTATTTTCTACTTCGAAATTGATTCGTTTTTTATATGTTCCATTTTCCATTTCGTTTTCACCATTTTGATTATTTTGAACTAACCTGTAACAGTCTTTCACACACTAAAGGTAGCCTATGGCTGATTTGCCAGCTGCGATAAAAACTCTGTTTCAAAACATGCTTTCAGGCAATCTACCGGGTGGCAAAGAAACCACAACATTGTAAACATTTCGAATTTTTCTATGACTCAACTGTATTGCCGAGATTTCTTTTATAGTTTGGTATTGATCTGCTCAATACTTTCGAATTTCGATTTTCAAAGACTTTGCTAGAAGCTTTATATACGTCTCTCTATGAAACTTAAAGCTTGCATCTGCTGCAAACGTTCCAATCCGATGCCTCCATGGCAACAGACTCTGTTCTGAAATATCGACGCCTTCGTGGATAAAGACTCTGGTCATTATAACTAAGGACTCCAGTCATCATAACAAAGGACTCTGGTCATCAAAATAAAGACTCCGGTCATTCAGTTTGAAATTCACCCTTGGTGATATGTTCTGTAGAAACATTTTGCTCTGTATAAAAAAAGCACTGCTGTAGTTTGAAAAGTATCTGATCGTTTCTGGAGTTGAATGAAAAGGTCTGCCAAAAAAAGAATGTCTGCATCTAAAGATGAAACCGCTTGTTCCCGAAGAAAGAAAATTCGAATCACTTGAGGCGATTTGTGTCAAAGGGGAATGGACTGTAGTGTGGAGTGTGTGTCAACAAATGGAGTGTGTGTAAAAATGGAGTGTAGTAGGGCACTGATCCACTACAGTAAACTCATCAGCATTCCAAAGTGATTTGCAAGGATGCATCGTTTCAGAGTTCAAAGTTGTTCAAAGTTGTCTGAAGGTTCACAACATCGAAGATTAAACTCGCAGCAAGTTTTTGATAAAGTTAGTTGTTGTTTTGTTTTTCTTGGTGAGCAGTCGGTTTCTTGTGCTGCTCTGTTCATCACTAGTAAATTGAAAATCGAATGTTTGGTCTAGATTGAGTCAAACTATTTGGAAAATAGTTTGAGTAATCGGGTTCAACTTAAAACAGGGTAAGTTGTTGCATTCCTAGTTTTGGCACCAAAAACCTTGAACAATTAAGGGACGTTCCTTGGATAAATTGACACAGTGCTCTCTATGAGCTCGTCAGTCGCCTGCATTCGATTATCCTTGCATGAAATCCAATTAACACTCGGTGTGACCGATATACAGCATTCTACATGTTTCCTACATTCGGTATGTTTCGTCTTCAAACATGCCCGATAAACATCGTACACGACAAATTGGTGACCATCACCACTGACATATGACAATTTTGATGCATTTCTATTTTTCTGGCACTTTGTTATGACAATTACTACTAAATCAACCCGAGAAGTAGCTCAACTGATATAAGATCAAACTAGCAGTAAATAATTGAAGTTGATATTGGACTAATTTACCTGTTTAAATGCAGTTTTTTGTGATCAAAAATCGAATAATATGACAACTATTTCTAATCTTGGCGAAATAGGTAGAAAATTTATTTATTACACGAAAAAAAGCACTGCAATAGTCAGTAATAGCAATAAACTTATTTACAGCTATTGATGTGTTTATGTATTGAACCTGTTTGATTTCAATTTACCTGTTGAAATTCCTTGTTGTCAGCCATTCATGGGTGTGACTCATCATAATACAAACTATGTAAATTGTCTGAATTTTTTCCAGAAAAATATTTCTCGGAAACCAGTTGGACAATTTTTGAGAAACGAGTGCAATGATGAAATGAAAATTGCTACACAAAATCAAGACTTTTCGCATTAGGATATTCATTCGCTGGGTCAGGCTTTCTGAAAACTTTTTGCATATTCAGAATCCATTAATTAATTTCTACAATTGTACACAATTTATTTCAAAATGTTCAATATTGAAGAAGTTTTCGTGCTACAGTTTGATAATTGATTTTCTCCAATGACTCGTTAGTGACGCCAAATAGGTGCTCAGAAAACGCCGTGTTGTAATCGATTTCAGGTTTAGAATAGAATCATCGACTCCTCACTGATGCAGATTAACCAAAATCGTTAAAAGGAAAATAGTGTCAACTGAATTGAGGTGCACAAACCAACGCAATGGGGTAGAGCAGGTGGTCGAGCTAAAAAAGGGCAAGCCATACTTTTTGGCATGCTGCAACTTCGACGTTCAAGAACGCAGCTCAAAATATATTTGAACTTGTGCTTGAAGTTACTGACGCCCTCAGCACAAGCACCTGATCTATGATTGATCAATTCATGATGTGCAGCATAGAGTGCACAATTCAGATGCAAGTATGGCCCTAGCGTAAAGCCCTATTCACATAGGTGAGGTCACCAAAGGTCACCAATTCCTAAGATTTATTTAATTAACGACAATCAGGGACAGTTAGCGATTTTAAGCAATGAATTGGCAATCAGTAAAATTGTTAACAGTCACTGATTCCTATGTTTTAATCGGCAACAATTGACGACAGTCGATGATTCTAAGTAATGCAGGGTTTTTTAGCATGAGTTCCATTAGCATTCGTGCTAATGAAAAAATATTTCATTAGCAAGTTAGCGCAGTTGACAAAATGTTACTGTTGGTGTCAAACTAATGTGTGAGTTTGTCAATTCTAATAACATGCAATGGGCCCGTACACGGGATACACAAAAGATATCCCTGTACAAAAAAAAGTTTACCGCCTTAACTGTGTGCGGTGATACAGGGGGTGTAGAAAGTATAGCTGACAATCTGAATTCATATAAGATGCGGGGTAATTGTAGAAAGTATAGTCGACAATGCAATACAATCCTCATTTTGTTAAGGGTGTGGGGACGATACAGGGGGTGTTGAAAGTACGCCCGAAGCTTCATCGTGTAAAATTCAACTTTGATGTAGAAAGAACGACCGAAGCCTCAATGTGTAAAGTTTGACTTCCGTGTAGAACGTACGCTTAAAGCTTCAAATTGTAAAATTTGACTTCCATGTAGAAAGTTTGTGCACCGACTTAGACGTCAAAATTGATGATGCATTGTTTGCCAAAAAAATTTTAATGCAACTCTCAGAATCTAATGATCTAATGGTTCTACTCATTTTATGTATTCGGGACACGTTTTTCGATGACTCCCTTGCTTAAGCAGTGTTTTTGGACACAATTTACCTTAATCAGATTTTTAAACAAAACATATGGAAAATTGTTGTGTCCTGAAGCAGTAAAAAACATACCTTGAAAACAATGCTTAAGCATAGGGAATCATTGAAAAACATGTTCCAAATGAGTAAAAATTGTGTCCCCAACAAAGTTTTTTGTAATTTTGTAAACAAACGAGTAAAACTGTTAGATAATTAGATTTTAAGAGTCACATTTAAATTGCTTGATATTGGTACCTTTAAAAGGAACAAGACTCTCGTCTGATTCTAATTAAATCAACTCATTCTTACATTATGCACTTAATTAGTTGACAGACAAGAAAATATTCAGTAGTTAGTTGTTTGACAGTAATACTTGTAGTTCGTGTTCTGTTTAGATAAAAGTATCTGGAACTGCACTTCAACTTCAATACGTGTTCTTGATTGATTTTTCCAGAAAACGTGCAATTATATCTGCTAATCACTATTACTGATTTGCTTAAACTTCAGCATATGTCAAGACAGCTGTATTCAAATTACCTGAATAGTGTCCAAGAGGTTGGAGCCGAAGCGAATTCAGATTCCAGCCACAATCATTCACTATGCAAAAGTGAGGAAGAGAATGAGGATATTGACGAACTTGTTATTTGTGAAAACGGCAATTTTTGATTTTTCAACACCATTTTGTGATATCTTCAACTTCCTTCCAGAACTTTTTCCAAAAATTTCTCCCTTTCAGTCATTAGTACGCGTGATAACGTCCGAAAATTATGGATCTGGTTTCATTAGCACCATTCTAAAAGAACTTGAAGGAATGAATCGACAATCGACAGAATCATCGATTGTTGCTAATGCCTAAAGGGGCATTTATACTTGCCTTTTTCGGGCGGAACGGAACGTAATGCAATCGACACAACGTTACCGAACGAAAAGGAAATTTTCGTTCTGTTCGGTTCGCTTGCAGGTTATCGTTGGTCATTTTCTAGAAAAGTGCAGTTATCCTTTGTGATCGAAAGTTGATTTTCAGGCTGAACATTTCGAGCTGTTGGCGACCGGTTCTGTTCCGTTCCGTCGAAAAAAGCAAGTATAAATGACCCTTAAGACTTCATTGGCAACAGTCAGCGATTTTGAAAAATAAATTTGTGAGGTTGGCAATAGTCGCAGACTCATTGGTGCTTATTTATTGATTCTTATTTGTGAAAGAAAACAAAACACCTTAAAATACCAAAATAAAATAGGCAAAGCTAAAAATAACGTTCTGGTGCATTTGGGAAATCGTCTTGGCTTCCTATGCTTAGCGACAGTCCTGAAAAATAGACGAGTTTTCTATTTTGTGAACTCCATCTCCCGCTTCCTAGGACTGAAATCGGCGATTGTTGCCGACTGTCGCCGACAAAAATCTCAGGATTTTTTCACTTTTGAATTCAGGTAAAAATCGGCAGAATTGCCGCCAAAATCATCGAAATTGGCGACAGTCGACGACAATCCTATTGGCGACTGTCAGCGACGTAAGCCGATTCACATTGTAATTTAGCCGGATGCAAACCCAAAAGCTGAAGGCGGTCGAATTGTAGAGTTTTTTGGTCGATTTTTCTGCAGTGCTGCTGCAAATTTGACATGTTTGAAAAGGGAGTCGCATAGACCAAATTAGGCACCGTTTTTTTTTGTCTTCAGTAACTTATGTAGACAATTTCATGCTACAATGCAGCAAAAATGCGGTAATACTTCAATTTTTTATGTGCTGGACTGATTTTTCAAGATTTTCGAGCGTCGAAATTTCAGCAACGTTTCTGGGTCGATTTTTAATCCTTAATTGATCCGGGAAGCACATTGCATCAAACGTAATACTTTCCTAAACGAACGATTTTGTGGTAAAAACTACATGTTTTTGAGGTTTTTCAGGCATCACTTTTCTGATTTTTGTCCTACGTGATTTGTTGTTGCATTTTTGAAAAGCTTGTCCTCTTCTGCATCAGAATCACTATTAGTTTTGTGTGGTTTGTATTCAACATGGTACAGTATTCTTCGCTTTTGAAGTACATCAACTTGGAAAATTCTTCCACGCTAAAAGATATAACCAAAAAGACCGCGTTTCAGAAAAGAAGGCGCAACATTTGACTGTATGAACCGATTTGATTTGTTGTTACACCATTGGATAGGCCAATGGTCGGGGAGCATTTCTTTGTAAGTATCATATGGTTTGGCCGAGATTCACCTCTCCAATGATGATGAATCAATTTTTTTCACTAACTCCTCCCCAACTGTTCCTAGCATACCAGAAAAACAATCAATAGAAAGCGCTGGGTCCTCCAACGGTTTTATGGGTGTTGTGTGTACTGGCTTCCCATTAGGTTGCATTGATGAAACATAGAAACATCGGTAACTTATCAGAAAAATCTTCAAGTAGTAGGAATTGTTTTTAGTGAACTACCGGTGAGACAGAAAAATCTCGTTTATTGATCAAGAAGTAACCCAAAAATGTCTCGTCAATGTGAGGTGAAAAGATTGACTAGAATACTTTGTAGCTGAACTAAAAAATATTTCCTGGTAAATTATGAATGCAAAATGAGGTACTGTCTCAAATATAGAATTAAATCAATTCTCAACAACAGTCTAGAATAATCTTGCCTGATATCAAGTAATTCCAGTTTCACTGTAACAAGAAATGATCGTATGCTAGATAAGAAATACAATACTTAACACTACTATGATTTATAATCGATATGACTTTTCCATTGCACGAGAGTTTGATCAACTGTTTTTTTCTTGCAGACATCGTTCACGTTGGATTCTTTTTCAAACTTCCCGATGCATAGCACCTCGTCCCAAATTTGCATGGGTCGTTATTACAGTGAAAAAAAATTCATAGAAAAATATCAGAAAGCACAACAAACATTTTTATAGTAATGACATTTCTTGCATTTACAATGTGGCCTTTTGTTTTTGATGCAGAAACTTGCAATTTTTGAACTGCAGTTAGCAGTTCCATTGAGTCTGTTTTTACAGAATGCTTATGAATTAGAAAACACTTAAATAAGCACTGCCACCAAAAGTTTTTACTGTATTACTAAAAGTAGTGCATTCTTTTACTGTAGAATTTGCCAAAAATTTAAAGACCATTGGATTCTTTAATCAATGCTATACTTGGTTTTTAGCTACTTTTACAATAGTGCTGACAGTATTCCTGAAAAAAAACAAAATTTTCTTTTTGGATTTTCATTGTTGTTCCTCAGGTCCAATGAAATTTACCAAAACTTTCGTAACTGCTTAAATTCATGTAAGGCGAAATTTTTCATCATCCATGGTGATGCCACCATTTTTGTAACTATTTTCAGACTTCATTGTTATGCATGCACTCGCACACAATTGATTCAGTTTTTATAAGATACAAACACTACGGCAACAGAAAAATTTTGGATGGCTAATAGAAAATCTGCTAGCCGGCTATAGGAAAAATTCTTCCATAGCAGACATGAAAAGTCTTAAAAATATTCCTCTATTATATAACCCCCAATCGCAACTAAAAAAGGATGTGTCCCTTATGATTGTGTCCCTATTCGCCGAGTGTCCCTATTTCCCAAACATCCAAATTACCCGAATACTAAGAATGTTCGAATCTAGGAAACTGCAATCATCAGAGTCAGATCCTAAACCGCAGATCCGACTGGATCCGGATAGGATCTGGATTCTGTATAAAGTATACAGGGTGAGCCAAAAAAAGCGACCAGTGCTGACTTCCATAACTTTTGAACGGATAAAGCTTTTTTAGTGCGAATTGCTGCATTAGAATGCCCTGTTTATCTTTGCTAACAAGTTCAAGTTTTATGCTTCTAGCGTTTATGTTTACTGTTCAAATAGGAATTTAGTAAACGTTGTCATTTTTCAAAAAGTAAAAATTGTGAAATCAAAGTAAAAGTTTTCCTATTGTAATTCTACAGTAAACGTTTTGTAAAGCTTCTTACACACAATAATACTTCAAAAGTCACCCAGATTTGTAAGTTACACCTAACTTAAAGTCATTAACTCCTTGTTTCAATATGGGGCAAATTTCGTAATTTTTTGTTGTAAAACATATTGATTTTGTCAATTTTTGTCAATTTTTCGAAATTTATTTGGGAAAAAATCGATGTTTAGTATTTTTGATTCAAGTCGGTCAATGTTCGAGAAATATGGCTGAAACTTTGCAGTATTTATGCCAGATGTTTTGTCTATTGAGGCAAGAAACTGCATTAAAAAAGCTTTATCCGTTTGAAAGCTATAAAAGTCAGTACTGGTCGCCTTTATTTTGGCTCACCCTGTATAAGTCTGTTTTTCTTGAAATGCTTCTGAATAAAAAAGCAAGTAGTATTTCACATTTTCACGATTTTCTGATGAACAGTATACCATATGGGACTGACCTTTAACAATTTTTCGTGTAAAAAATTTTATGCTAAAAGCTCCATGTAAACGATTTTGATGACTCAACATTTTGAGGACCGTTGCTCGAATGACCGATCAAAAAAATTTGGTGATCAGAGACATGAAGAGGTTTTCAGGACTGAAAAATCAATAGGAGTTTACAATTATTGTTTTGTTTATGCACTGCACTTTTCTCTCATTCTTTCTGTCCCAAATCTCTTTTTCTTTTTTTCGCCCACCTATCTCTTCATGATTACCTATAAATAGAAATGGAGAACATCTTATCGATTTCATCCTTTCTAAATTAGCCAATCATTCTTGTCCATAAAGGCGTGGCCACAGAGTCATCTAGAAATTGCTATTAGGCCACGCCTACATCGAAAAAAGATTTTTTAACGTTTAGGTCAATATTATCGTTTATTCACGCTTGCATTCATGTGTGAATCAACAGAATTATTGGGTCTAACATTAATTTTCACAGTAATTTCGCCGAATTTTTAACCGAAAACACGGACGTTTGTTGGGAAGGAGAAATTCTATACGGAGAAGTTACATTTTCTATTTGAAAAAAAAAATTTTCGGGGAAAATATGGCGGAAAAATACTAGTTATTTGAAAATGTCAAGAAAAATGACATATTACGCTTAAATATGAATCTTGAAACATGGTTAAAATAATTAAATTCGTGAAATTAACGCGAATTTCGCAAAAAAATGCATTAAAAGTGGGCGGAAATTGAAAAATGTGGCCTAGTGGGGGCATTCTGTGCCCCACGGCGTCCATTCCAACTTGGCGTCTATTCTCAACTTGGCGTTTAATGCATTATTGAATCGAGGTTAAATTGATTCTTCTATTTTTCATTTTTTTATTTTTGAATTTACCTTTACTTCTTCTTTTTCTTTAATTTGATTATTTTTGTGATTCTTTTTCCCCTTAGACACTTTATGTAGTATCTCTACTTATAATTTTCGTGTTAATTGTGTTGGGGATCGAATCAAAAAGCAGCATTTTTTAGAACAGGAGCTTTGTAAATTGCTTCACAGCTCCAGTTTGTGATACAAAGCTGGAAAAGTAGTGTAAAAAGGACACTTGTAAATTTTTATCCCAAAATTATCAGGCCACTTTCTTAATTACGCAACTTTCCCATAACATAAGCAAATATGGCGTAAGTATAAGAGGCCGGAATAGAAAAAAATAAGAAGAAAACACATTGAAAAAAAGAAAGAAACAGTAGAAACATAGAAATGGAGGAACATGAAGACTGAATAGAGGGGAATAATAGAGAAAATGGAAGGGCAACTAAGTGAAAGAACAAAAGAAGGGAAAAAATGAAGAAGAAACAGAAATAGTCAAAAATAAAATAAAATAAATATTCAATGCTACAGAAAATGCTGAAGTACTACAAGCGATCTTGTCAAAGTTTATGAATGGTCATTGAAATGTCAATTATCTATTTCTCTAGAAAAATGCTCTGTTTTGCATCTTGGGAGTAATAACCCCAAAGTTGAGTATTATATAAACGATTTTCTGATTCCTACTGTTTCAGAGATGAAGGATCTTGGTGTTATGTCCAATGAAAAATTGTCAGCAACTGCCTACTATAATTATGTAGTTAAAAAAGCATCTAGGGTGGCAAATTTGATTTTAAAATGTCTTCACTCTAACTTCAATGAATTAAAAATCAGGTCTTTTAAATCCTATGTTCTCCCTATTTTGGAATATGGTTCACCACTCTGGAATCCTTGTCTGGTTGGGGATACTAAATTGGTAGAAAAAGTTCAACGAAGGTTTACGAAAAGACTTCTTGGTTATAAAGATTAAAGCTATAAGGAGCGCCTCAACAAATCTGGCCTTGATGACCTTACATTTAGATGTACGTGTACCGACTTATCTCACATGTTCTTAATTTTGAAATTTAGAGTTATTTCACCTGATTTATTTTTCACCTTAAGTCCGTTCAATTATCGCGCGTTCAACTTATTTAAATTGTATTAATCGAAATATAACTCCAATGCTTTAAAACATGATTTTTGCTTGCGAAATATTGATGTTTGGAATTCCTTACCCAATGATATCATTTGTTCCAACAATATACCCTGTTTTTGGTCTGAATTGAGTCATTTTCAGAGCTCAATTCACACGTGCTTTTGTCACGTCCATGAGCTTTTCTGTATTATTCGTTTTTACTCTTGTATTTATTCGCATTTAATAAATTTCTTTCTTCTTCTAATTCAAAGAAAAAGAAACAAAAAAGATAAAGATAAGATGAATAGGAAAAACCAGGCTACCATGTTGGGGAATCAAGTGAGGCCACGGCCCATACCAACCAAGTAGCATGGAAATAACCTATATGTTAAGTAGCAAGACATCAGAACGAATTTGCCGCAAAAAATGCAATGTTTCTTTGTGAAACTATATGTGCTTTTTTCATTAGAAAATTGTTTCTCTATACAGAAAAATATACACAATATTTATGCATATTGTATAATTCCTACAACTGTAATGATATAATTATACATCATGTGTATTACCCGCAAATGCATTCTCTTCAATAATCAATAAAAAGTTAATTTCATCAAGCACAGGGGTCAATGTTGATCCAAATCGAATAATACGTCATGTTACGATGGACGCCAACTTAAGATGTAAAATGAACGCCAACGTGGGAATAATATGCCAAGTTAGGGCGGACGCCAAGTTAGGATGGATGCCAAGTTCGGTCACAATCAGTCGGAGTGGAGCGAGACCCAGGATATAGAAAATTTTCTATCGGTCGCTACAGTAAACTAAAGTTGGATTATACACCCTGCAAGCACTTGACCACTTTGCTAGGTGTACGTCACTTCACGTCAGCGTGAGCGGGTGCTCAAATCTGATGATTGGCCAGTTCAGCTCGTGGTTCCGCTGGCGTGAAGTGGTAGTCAGGCTTGAGTGTGCTAAATGCGTTTCTTACAAGGTTTCAATTCTGATTTTCATTTGATACCGTGCTATAAATTATTTTGATTCTTAATGTCGTCAGCTATGGAAGTAAGTTTATTCCCAAGTGAGCGATTCCTGAGTGAGCGAAGTCAACTGACCAACTCTCAATTGAGCGATTCCCAAGTGGGCGAATTCCCAAGTGCGCGACTTCTCAATTGAGTGATTTCCATGTGAGCGATTTCCATGTGAGCGATTCCCCATTGAGCGAATTCTCAATTGAACCAATTCCCAATTGAACGAATTCCCAAATGAACGAATTCCCAATTGGGAGATTCCAAACGAGCGATTAAAAATGTATTAACACTTTCTTCATAATTCCCTTCTTTAGCTCATATTTTTGTACGTATTTCTTTTTTCTTCCGTTTTTTGTATTGCCTATGTTCGTTTATGTATGTTTTTGCATTTTTATCTTTTGTCTCTGCTTTCTTTCATTGTTTTCTTTTTTCTTGTCATATTCTTTTTTGCTCATGAAACAATACATTCCAAGTTGTCATTTTTAATAAGCATATTGGCTGCCATATAATTCTTATACAGTTCGGCACGCTCTATTTCCTATTTAATTTTATCTGTTCATTTTTCTTCATTCTTACCCACTTTTCATCATAGTTTTTTGCTTTTATTTTTTATCTTTCTCTCTTTCTATTCTCCTGATTTTTTATTTTTTTGTTCTTTTTTCACATTATTTCTTCTTTCTTCCCTTTTTTTAAGTTTGAAATTTGAAGAAAGTGTTAATACATTCTCGGTCACTCGTCTGGAATCGCCCAATTGGGAATTCGCTCAATTGAGAATTCACCGCATTGGGAATCGCTCACATGGAAATCGCTCAATTCAGAATTTGCTCACTTGGGAATACGCTCAACTGCGAATCACTCACATGGGAATCGCTCAATTGGGAATTCGCTCAATTGAGAATTCATCGCATTGGGAATCGCTCACATGGAAATCGCTCAATTGAGAATTTGCTCACGTGGGAATACGCTCAACTGCGAATCACTCACATGGGAATCGCTCAATTGGGAATTCGCTCAATTGGGAATCGCTCACTTGGGAATCACCCACTTGGGAATCGCTCGCATGAGAATACCCCTCCGCAAACAGTTTAAATGATGCAATCCTTGTAACTAAATTATTTTGAATGTCCTTTTTCAAAATTCTCGCAAGTTTGTTTCCCTTCTTATCACCTCCTCTTATCATTCTACACGTTGGTTTTTTCAACTACTATATACATGCAACTGCTATCAGTCATTTTTACGCCTGTCGCGGCTGCGGTAATCGTCATTTTTCGGGGCTCGCTGGAATGATGTTTTTTCTACCCGACAAATTATTGCTGCCGTATTTTCATTCAATGGTTTTCGATTCTGTTTGATTGTGTGTATGTGTGCATGCGTTATATGTTTTGTATCTGGGTTTTTTCATATGGTAGATGATAAAAAACCCCTTTCCCTAAATTCCAAAGTCCAATACCGTGAATCTCTTCTGAATGATTATGATGGAATGCGCCTTCTTGCCGTGAATAACAAATTTTTTATACACACAATAAACACCGCTCGATTGTTTGAACGCCCACGTTTCGCTGTTTTGTGCCTTTGCAAATAGGGGTGACGAAATGGGCTTTGTCAATGATGTTGCCTAAAATGACGTGTAGAATGCTGGAAAATGACCTATTTGGAGCTTTGCTTTTCATCTGAGATTCATGGAGCTTTACAGCTGACTGACTAGCCGAGGATTATTTATCATGAAGGATCAATAAGTCGATCAGGCGATCAGGATCCTGAAGTATATTATCTCTTTTCTTTCACACAAATGATATTTAAATTTCGCGCCATGTTCATAACACGGTGACAATTCGAAAAATTGAGTAATAAACACTTAACTAATAACTCACGAAAAATGATGTAGATCGGCAATAAGCTCATGTAAGTTCATTGAAAACCTAAATTTTCTTTCAATACCATGCAAAATTACACAGTCCTTAATGATAAATAGGTGCGATATCATGAGGAAAAATTAGTTGACTCGACATGGAAATGAAACATCTTTATGTCACATCTAGAAATTTTTATAAACTGCAAGCTCAAGCATTAAAAATAATTGTTTCATTCTCCTTGCTCGACTCATCCTGACTGTTGGGTCTCCTAAAAAAATGTAATCAAATCCGAGCGTTGTCGATCTGAGAACAATTTAGGCGTCAAATTCATTAGAAATGTGCCAAACGGAAACTCTTCATAGCAAAAATAAGTGTCACTCATTATAAGTTTTTGTTGCATGCAGATCAATGAAATTGAGTAAAAACCTACACAATTATTGATCTGTGGGGCAGTCTAGCACGTCAAGTAGATTTATGTCAAATTTTAACAGCTTCGGCAGCAAGGAAAACCAAGTGATGTCAACTGCATTTTTAACCTAAATTTAACCATCCATAACACCGTCGGAAAATGAAGACACGTCATTATAAATCGTGCTCATCTTGAACAGATCTCAACGAGGTCCATCGATTGGCGTTTTGAAAGAAAAAACACAATGCTGCTCGCCTTGAAAAGCCTTTGGGTGGGGTGAATTTCCTCCTCGAAGCACCCACGCTGATCATACATGCACATTGGAGGTAGGGGTTAAAACACTCCTACCTGAGACCCTAGCACTGCCCTGACCCGAAAAAAATCGTGAAACAACCCCCCTGAATTTTTTCCAAGACAGTTTTTTTAAATTATTTTTGTGCATATTTTGTAGGAAAAACAAGCTTGCGGAATTTTTTTTTTGCACCCCAACCCCACCATCCCCCTCGATAAAAAGTCTAACGACCCTCCCCCCTGGAAAATTCTTGCCGTGCATGGTACTGCTCGATGACAAGTGTAACGTACTGCCTGCTGACAAGCTTAAGCTGCGTATGTGTTCACTAAGTTTAAAACATTTTTGGGAAAAGTGTCATAATGGATGGGGACTTTCGATTTATGATCATAATTGCAGTTTTGATATGCAATTATTAAAATTTTAGTGAACTCAGCCATAAAAGTTTTTGGCTCTATCTTGCATTGTCATTTATATACAGCATACAAATTATTAGATGTCAGACCCACATTTTTTCATAATTGCTCAGAACTCAGTCAAAAACGATCAAAATGCTTTAAACTTCCTTTTTTAGACGTTTTTCAGTGTTGAATCCCAATAAAAAGTTGAACGTTCTTCCTGATAATTTTCAACATTTTTACGTGAAATTTTCAAGTTATATGATCAAATGTTCAAACAGCTTCGAACTATTTTAAAATAATATTTCATTTACACAATTTTTCAACATTTATTTGGGAAAAAATTTACTTCTACATTTCAAGGTATACAAATTCCAGAAAAAAAAATTTATGGGTCTGAGCCAGGATTCTGTTGAAGCTCAGCCAGTGTTCTGCCCGACGTCAGGATCCCCAGCAAAGTCTCAAGAACATGTGGTTATTGTGCACTGGGCAGCAGCAATCTGAGTTTACACACTGCCCATTTTTGTCATACATTGTCTTTAAGCTGAAATTTGCATAGATGTGATATGCAAGCGAAAGTTGACCTATTCCTAATCTCTGAGGAAGGTAATCTGACCACGCATCATTTTCGATCGACAGGAGCTCCATAATTTTTGGAGGGTATTAGAAATTTTTCTGGGAGACATTATTGTAGTGCTTACAATTAATTATCTGTCTAATGCATGTCTCAGCATCTTGCAAACTTTTCCCTTTGCTGAGCTGTGTATGCGGATTGTAGACAACATTTGTGCACTTTTAAGTGTAAATATGACTTACTTAGATTTACACCTGAAGACTTTCGCTCGTCAAGAGTTCAAAATTTTCTCACGTTAGATCATGGGCAAGTGCACATGACGAAATTTTCGAGTAATTTTCTACTGTAAATGGTGCATATATAGGTCAATAATAGGAGTGGGAAAATTTTGATTTCGATTGTTTGACCTCTATACCCTCATGCCATCAATTTGCTATCAATTTAGAAAATTCTTCCGCGATTTTGGTTGGGTGACTAAAGCATTTTGAAATGAAATGGTCATATGTTTTTGGCAGCTTCGTGATCATTTGCATATTGCTGTGGAGAACTGTTATGGTTTAGAGAATTTAACCTCACTCGAATGTGAATAACAAAGAGTATTCTGCTCGGAAAAGCAAAAAATTAGGTATCAATCGATAGATCTCGTTGAGACCTATTCAAAAACATGATTTTAAGCAGTTAAACTTCCTGTTTGATTGAGGTTAAAGTTTGGGTTGTATCCATTTTCCTCAAACGTCCCCTTTCCTCAAAATCCGGATTCCTCGAAACGTGTTTTATAGAGCATCATGAATTTGCTTTCCCGATTCCTCGAAAGTCCCGTTTCCTTGAATAGAAGATAAAATTTATGATTCATCGAACATTGGCTTAGGCTTAGGCTTAGACTTAGGCTTAGGCGACCGTGAGAACTTTATGTCGTGGAAACCTTCACGTTACAAAGTGGTAAATTTAAACCTGCTCATTTATTATTTTCGAGGAAACGGGATTTTTTGGAGAGAAAAAATTTTCGAGGAATCGGAATTTTCTCTAAAACGGGCCTTTGTAGATAAAATCTTAAGCACTATTCGAAGAATCCGGGCTTTTGACAAATCGGGACTCTCGGTGAATCGGAACGTTCGAGGAATAAGAACATTCGATGAATCGATACACTATCTGGTATTCAACCTCACTCGAATGTGAATAACGGGAAGTATTCTGTTCAGTTGTATCCCTACTCCTCGAACGTCCCCTTTCCTCGAAAGTCCCGATACTTCGAAAGTCTTGATTTTTCGAAAGTCACGATTCCTCGAAAAGGAGATAGAATTTATGATTCATGGAACATTGGTGCATCACAAATCCCAGGTCATCGAATGTGTATACACAAACAGATCGATTTTCTTGAAACATCTGTAAATTTGATCGTAAATACTATAATTCCAAAATTACCATATCTGATGATATGAAGACACAACAGCATTTCTGATCATTCATGCACATTTCTGATCCTTTTTGGAGTGCTCTACCTTTATGCTTAGGTCCAGGCTTAGGTTAGGCTTAGGCTTAGACGACCGTGGGAACCTTCACGTTACAAAATGGAAATTCAATTTATTTTCGAGGAAATGCATCTTGAAAAAACAATTTCCGAAGAATCGGGACTTGCGAGGAATTGGGACTTTCGAGGAATAGGGATTTTTTTCTTGCTGCTGATGCTGGCCTGTGGATTTGATGAAACACTTCACTCCCACGTACCATCTGGCGTCGGGTTTCAAAGTCCACGACGGTTCTCAATAACTTGATGATGTTTATTGAGGTTTCATCGCCCCTCGATTCATTACAATTGTTGTTTTGCACAAGCAGGGCAGGAGGCTGCTTTTTCGCCCCACGCCGCGCGGCGGCCCATCCGACCGAAAGAACAAACCCCGGCGTTCCATTATTCTATAATTTATAGCCAGGGAAAAAATACATCTGCAAAAATTTTTCATCCCCGCAAACACACACAACCGCGCGGGCGACAATTTTTCTTCATTTGGGGTTTGCTGCTATATATTAACGACCTTGGATCGGGAAATGAACTGTTTTTGTGCGCGTTTGCTTTATTTATTTTTTTTGTTGTCGTCGTCGTCGATGTTAATTCTCCCGGACCGGGTCGATAAGTGATTTTTCGGCGTACGCGTAGAAAAAAAAATTAAATTGCGCAGCAGCTTTTACAGTAACTGCAAACTTTTTTTGCGCAGCCGTCAAATTTCCATTGTCCTGAGTGAGAGACGAAAGAATAGACATTAAAAAAAAGACAAGGATTTTTGCGAGAAGGCGCGCCGTGGGTGGTGGCGGACTGATCGTTTTGCGTTTTCTCTGTTCACTTCAATTTTCAGACACACGGCTGGCTGAAGAGAAAGAAACCTGTTTTCACATGAAACATGGATGGTTCTCGTTCGGTTCCACCAGCCAGGCAACCGGGATGGATAGACTGTGCTTGCTATCTCACGTAGTGTGCGTAGTCACCATTGTGCAATATACAGGGGGCCTGGGCGATAAACAGCCATTTTTTCTCTATAGACGCTGCGTGTATGTGTGTGCATTGCGTAGCCTTGCCTAGTTTCGTCTCATTTTTCCAGAGAGAGAGAGCGAGAAACTAGTCGATCGAATTTTCCAGATGAAGCTGCCTGTTTTGTGCAGCAGCAGCCGCACTCAGTCTCAAGACTTTTGCATCATCTTTTTGCCCAGCCCGGCCAATGCGGACCGGCGACCGGAAATGCCCCGAGCGATCTTAAATTGTATTAAACGAATATGGGCTTCGGATTAGCCTATAACTAGAATATTATGCGCGTGTATGTGTTCTTTTTACCTCTTTTCCTCTCTCAATCTATCCAGCTCCGTCGCGTCTCGGCTCTTTCGGAAAGTGTCCTGCCCGGATTTCAAGCCATATATATAATGTTAGCAACAAAAATTGTTTCATTGTGTAGTTCCTTTTTGCCCCCAAAATGTTCGACGACGTTACCATTTTTTCTTGATTCTAATTTTACATTGCCAACTAGTGGAAATTTTATACTATTATTGATGAATCATTCGTGGCATTCATCAAGTTTTATTTGGTCAATATTTGTGAATATCGTTGAGCGTGGAATACAGTAAGACGAATTATGCTTATTGTTTCAATTACAGCTTGCTGATCAGAAATTGAATTTGCCTCAAAAAACAAAATTCAACTTTTGGGAATTTAGTCAATAATTTTAACAACATTACGTGAATCAAAAAACCCAAGGTCTTAAAAGAATGGTGACTCATCAAGGCTTCACAATTTATTCCACCAAATGTTAAAAAAATTTCCTGCTTTCTACTTTGTGCAGTTTTTTAGTGTTATCAAATTTAGTGATTCATCACTTTGACACGCTGCTGAGCTTTAAATCTGTTAGGAATGTTGACCTGCTGAACCATGTCACATGTATTTAAGAGGAACTTCCATAGGACCTCCAGACATCGTCGGCTATGGTGATCCTCCACAAATTTTTGCCCCAATACTTTCTGTCGGAAAAACACTTTGAAATGTCGATTTCTCGATGAACAACAATCATTTTTGTTCAAGAAATGGTCGAAAATGCCAATTTTCTCGGCTCTTCGCGCCATAAATACATTTTTTACTCTTTTTTTACCATTTTTTGGTGAACAAATCGAAATTTGCTTTTCTTAAGAGACCCTCTAAAATTTTGGGCAATGGATCATGCCTTATATATATGTGCTGAACCTTGAGAATAGTAGGTACAGTTTCCAGTTTCTATGTTTCTTATTACAAGACTATCACTTGTAGACTCATGCTTAATGAATCGTAAATAGATGTCCTGAATCAGTCACTGATCTTGCATTCCGTCAAACCTAGACACTATTGATAATTCGAAAACAATTTTTTTTAACCCGAAATCTCTAACACAACTGATTGAAAAGAGGCCAGATCAACTTGTTCCTGACCTTATTAAATCTCAAGTATTAGACTATTAAAATCTTTAGCAGTGTTACAACAGAAAATAAACAGAATCCTTAATTCTGGTTCGGCTTTTTGCATTTTTAAATACCCATTTTTATGGAATTTTGGAGCCAAAGAATCCTGACTTTTTATGAAACGCTCGGCAGACCACTTATTATACACATCCCTTTGAAAATTTTCAATTTTAGGACTAAATTTTTTTGTAACTTGACCTTAGTTGTCGATCAATGAGGTTTCTATGAACTTAAAAATTGATATGACTCACGCCATTTTCGTTGCACATGACTCATCGGCCCAAAAGTGCATGGTATGCCTAAAAAACTGAACTACTTTCAACTTGAGCACCCCTATTTGTGTTTTCACCTGGAATAATCTGTCATCCCCATCCGTGCATATTCACTGCCGCTAATTATTCAATGCGCCACAGAGGGTTGGCATTTCAGAATCGATTAATGTCAGTGTCACTGATCCGATGTATGTCTATCACTTTTCCTTCTCAAGTGCCCATCTGTATCAATAGCCCATGTTTTGCTCAAAAATTCGGTGCCGATTTTTCGTCGTTACAAAATGCGTAATTACTGAGGGTCGTCCGGCTCGGCTCCCCCCGGGTCTCGAACGCGCGGAGGCTTTATGTTGTTGCAAATGAGAATTCTTTTTTTCCTGTTGCTACAACGCACGTGACCCAGAAGCTTAATTACACACGTTGGGCGTCCTACTGTAGCTTTGAGGTTTTTTCTACAAACGTCATTAGCCTGTTCGTCCTCTCCTACTCTGCGAAGACAAGCCTGATTAAACAATATTTTTGTAGAGAAAATAAACGGCGCCTACAGTATGTTTAGTTTTGTACGAGCGTTGGTTCAATTCTAGGCTCATGATTAGTGTGCGTGTGTTTGCATGGCCGGTCGATTTTTGCAGTAATTTCGTCCTTTTCATCCTCCACCCTCTCTCTTGAATGCCTACTATAAATAACACTGTCTACTAGACTATTATGTCTAGGATATGATAATGGTGGACATAGATCCATCTACACCTTATATCCATTTGCATTAATTGCGATGTCGGGATGGTCTGTCTCGGATTTTTTCGGAAAAGACACTGCTGCTGCTACTAGTTCCTACGTACAGCAGCAGTTCCTGCAGCGAATTTTCCGAAAATCATCTCAATCTATTTTTTACCCTCCTCGACTAGCCGGTTTTCCACTAAGGAAGCTGACTGGCTTGTCCTCTTGTCTTGTCACCAGAGCGGGTAGGCCAGACGCATGGTTCGTTTGTGCTTTTTTTCTCGTTAGCTGACATTCAAGCACGTTTATAGATTTTCTATTAAAGCCTCTGTTGTCTGTCTTCTTTCTCTCATTTGCTGTATCGCAAATTATTTAGTCTGTGAAACAATTCTATATATCGGTTTCAAAAAAACAAAATTCTTAGTTCATCGGCCCCTGTCTTATTCATCTATTTTCCATTTTCTCAATGAATTTTCCATTTTACGTGGGAGTATAGTGGGGAGCGGCGCCCGCATTCCAGGAAACTTTTACGAATGACTAAACTTGTGTGAGAGTGTGCAACAGTTGCGTTTTCAAAAAAAAAACGGTGAATGGGCATTTTTCGGAGGACTATGCCTCTCTTTTATGAATTGAAGAAGGAAAAAAATTGTTGGAGTAAGTGGAGCAGATGTGAATTTACCCAGTACCAATCAAGTTCAGCGTTGTCGTGAGAACTTTTTCAAGGGCCGAAAAGTTTATAAATTGGTGGAAAATAAATGAAAATGGCACTTTTAAGTGGGCCATTCCGGGTTTTGTGCGACTTCATGAATCACAGTTCATGCAGCTTGTGCATGCTACGGCTGCAAAAGTTTGCAAAGTGGCGCATGCAAAACTGGTGCATGCATGCATGCCCGCAACCAGACGTCATAAATCCGCCTCGTTTATTACGTATTCATCATTCTTTCGCACAAAAGCCGAATTTTTCTCTTCCCAATCATTTATATAGTCTAGAAAAATGATCGATCGATTATATAACCAGGGCGACACGCGCACATAACATTTGCGTCAAAGTTTTTTTTCTGTACCCTCTGTCGCACAAACTGCATTTTGTGGTCAAGGTTGTTCGTAAATTTTTTGTATATACTGTAGATTTTGTTTTTTCGCAAGTTTACTGTATATAACTTTTTTGTCGTTCGCGTGAATCGTACCCGACACTGTTTTCCGCTTGGACGCCGGATTTTTTTCTTCTTTCTGAAAGTAATTCATCGTACGCGTCAAATATTTTGATGCGAGAAATTTTTCAATTTCTGTCTTTTTCCGTGGAATGCGCATTTTTGTGAAATTTCGCGTTTTCGTACCGTAACCGAACGCATGTTTCTCGATCCCTGAGACCTAAGCGTGTGACTGATTATACGCACACATAGAGTGTTTCACAGGTTTAGGCTCTCGGGACACGAGCGGCATTCGAAGTTTTTGTTGTAATTGTTTGCGAAAATGCTGTTTTTCTCTCTTTCTGTGACAGCAGATGTTCGAAAGTTCGCCATGACAATGGATGGCAATTTCAAAATGGACAATATGGTGAGTTTTTTTAGACGGTCGATAGTACTGCGTGACTGATTGAAAACATCTGCAATGAGCTAAAACAGGAATAGTCTGCACATGTTTACCCTTCATCATGGGTTAGGCTTTGAAAGGACTGCACGTCAACAATTTTTCAGGGGGTAGGGTCCCTGGACTTTTTTCCAGGGGTGGATGATTTAAAAAACTAAAAAAGTTCTGCAAGCCTGTTTTTCATACAAAATATGTACAAAAATCGTCAAAAAAGCTGTCTTCGAAAAAGTTTAGGAGGGGTGTTTGACGATTTTTTTGGCCAGGGGGGGGCTGGCAAGGGTCTCAGGTATGGGGGTTTACCCCTTCTACCTCTTCACTATGTGCATGTATGGCAGACAGTGAAAATCTACTGATTTCTGGCAAAGTTGGATTGTGCTTCCAAAAATATAAGTTCCATTAAAATAGACTCTTTGATTGAGATTTGGTCGTCCAAACTTGTTTAACAGAAAATTATGCAAATTATTTAGAGTGTAATGTCGACATGATGAAGGCTTCACTTGAAGAGCAAACGTTTTGAAATCGCTTTATAATAGATTCTCCTGGATTTTCCGACTCCAAAACAGACATGTACGGCAAAAATTTTCCAGGGTTGGATCCTAGGACTTGTTATCCAGGGGGTAAGGAGGTGGGCGGCCAAAAAAAAGTCCTGCAAACTTGTTTTTCATACAAAATGTGCACAAAAATCGTCAAAAAAGCTGTATTGGAAAAAGTTCAGGAGGGGTGTTTGACGATTTTTTTGGCCAGGGTCTCAGGTATGGGGCTTCAGCCCCCTCTATCCCTCATATGCATGCGTGATATGCACAATGATCATCAAAAAAGCTGTTTTGGAAAAAGTTCAGAGGAATGTTTGACGATCTTTTTTTGAACCAAGGGGGTGGCCGGGGTCTCAGTTAAGGGGGTTTACTCCCACCCTATGTGCATGTATGCTCCAAAACTGTTGATATGCTGGTTTTGAGTTTTGCTGTTTGGATTCCTCGTGACTGATTTTACCCTCCTTCTACCCATCTTTAAGTGTGACATTATCCAAACTGTAAAGCCCCAACTTGGACAACATTCACCAAGAACAAGTCTCAGGTTGTATTGGTACTCCAAGAAACTAGCCAAAGTTTTTGAGGGTTAAGCCTCCGATATAAGGAAACATTTTAAATGTCAATTATTGGCTAAAAATTGTCGTTTTCAAAGAAAAAATGATCAAGCCATAGTTTTTTTTGGCAGTTCAGTAGTTTTTCAACCACGATAACTATTTTCTCACATTTTCCGTTTTCTATATCCAGTTTTGTCCCCATACCCCGATCTCGAACAATGCTTTAGGTATAATCTAAAAATACTTTTTTGCTAGTTCATGTTACCCCGAGTGTCCTCCTACGCTGAATATCTATTTACCACTTTTCATCATTAAAAGACGTCAAGATTTTTTGTTTCGTGTCCCAAAATTTGTATTGGATGCAACGTAGGCTTGAACTTAAACACCAAAAAGTTACAAAATGAACCGTACATGTACACTGGAATTGGGCTTAAACCTTCTGCCTGAGACCCTGGACATAACCTGGCACGGAAAAAATCGTCAAACACCCCTTGAACTTTTTTGAAGACACTATTCTATCTTTATGCACGCTCTTTTGCTCATTCGCCATGCAACTCTCCAGGACCCTTTCATTTTCTGCAAACTCTTATTAAACAAATTATTTTGTGAATTCCGTCATATTTCGACAGGCCGCCCACTGCATTCTTGCGAAATGGAATGTATTTTATGGGTCATGTACGATACGTTGGACAGAGTTCATCGTGTTATGTACTGTATCCTTTTCATAATTAATTTGTGTTTTTTTCCATTCATAACATGGCATTTGTACAACCTACCCTACGAATCCCCCAGAAATCCTATCAAGATTTTGCAATATATGACTATCCCAGGGCGGTGAAGGTCCTCATCCCTTTTGATAAAAAACGCTGGAAATGTCAATTTTTCGCTAGAAAATAATCATTGTTGAACAAAAATTGTCGAAAATAAACGCTTTTCGGACATACATCAGCAAATAGTTGCTGTTCAAGGCGAACAGGAATTCTTACCTTAAACGCAACAAATTATGTTTAAATCGATAGATCTCGTTGAGTTCTATTCAACAACATGATTTAAAATGGCGTACCTCCGTTTTGGACGGAGTTATAAGTGATTAAAGTTGAACTACCTCCCTATTTGTCCAACTCAACTTTTCAGAACTACAAGAAACTTTTCGAAAAGATTTCGGTAGCCTCATTAATTAACACTTTTTGAACAAAAAATTAATTCTGTAACACACTTCATTTCAGTACTTTTTTTTGATGAGGAACAATGTGAGAAAAACAATTAGTACGGTATGCTTACAGGGCCATCGTGATACAAACCTGCATAGCAGTGTTCTTTTTAATGCAGTTTTTGAAAAATAAACAACTTTTTGCAATTCCCGAAAAATTGTACCATGAAAAACAGATTTAATTGACCATAGGCCCCTTGATCCCTAGGTTGAATAGTATCAGGCCTGTAGGCAGGGGTGGTTGGGGTCCATGGCCCCCCGAAATGTTTGAAGTGTTGAAAAAAGGCAAAGGTTTTTGGTTTTTCTTTCAAGTCAAGTTAGAAAAAAGAAAGTCAAGTCCGAAATGCCAATTTTACGGTAAATTGAGTGAAAAGAAGTGTGTCCCCCCCCCCGAAAAAAATTTCTGGCTACAGGCTTGAATAGTATGATCAAATTTTCATTAGCTGCCGAAATTCGACCATGAAAACAGTCGATATAAGCTTTGCTTTTTATTGAACTGATTCTTGTACACCAATGCTATTATTTGACACGTCTAGTTGTTCAGATCAGAACTATGGACGGTCTTGGATGTAGAATTTCCAAGCTAGTGATGGAAAAGCTGATCTAATTTCGTATGTTTGTGCCACTCTAAATGGAAAGTCCTAAAATTTCGGCCTTTAGCCAAGGAGAAAATTCTCACGGATTATTAGGTTTTTTCAGTGAATATTTTTGTTATGATCACGAATTTTTCTAAACATTTTTTTCATTGTTTACAGTGAGAACTGCAGTCTTGTTTCCTCTTGAAAGTGATTTCGAAATTATCTTGTCGAGATTTGTGAGGTATAATGAAGTATGCCGAAATCTTCAATTTTCAAGAAGTCCGGCTCTGAAAATGAAAAATTCATTGAAAAAATTATCCTAGTTGATGACGTACTATCCAGAATTTGGCGAAATTCCCATCGATGCCAACAATATGTTGCAGAGACGCGAGGAAAATCTGGTGATTAAATAAATTTCATTCAAACATTAATGAAACAATACCTCAATTAAAAATTGAGCTACCTTATTTTAAACTATAATTTTGAATAGATTTTAACGAGTTCTATTGATTGATGCCCAAATTAATGCGTTTTGGAGGGATTAACTCATCTTAGCCTCAAAAACTTATTACTTAGGTGCATACCTGTGAGAGGTCCGACCAGTTGGGGGGAGGGGTGGTCGAAAAAAGTCGAAATTTCTCCCAAAAAAGGCGAAAAACATACACTTTTTTGCCATTTTTTTCTAATTTTTTCCAAACTGGGGGGGTTGGGTATATGGTTGGCCAAGATGGGGAGGGCCCCCCAATTACAGGTATGTTTAGGTGAGGTCAAGCTCTAGTCTATGAGGTCAAAGATTTCTATGTGAGTTCAACTCCTCGAAGTTCTGGTATTCGACATCAATACGACAAGACTCTTGGACTGATGCGGTAAGAAATAATGTGGATCAAAGTGCGACGAAAATTTGACAATGATCAAATCAAAACTTGAACTGTTTGTCTTTCTATGAATGCTCGGTCGTAAATTCCCAAATCAGGCAATCGATGTGCGTCAGTTGGAATATTTTTCATAACTTTCACCAAAGTCATTTTCAGACGATATTTTCCGAATGGATTCATGAGTTTGATGCATTAATGTGCAGTTTGGAGTTGAAGGTTGATAGAAGCTATCAAAATTCTGAAATGTGAACAACTACGAAAAAACAGAAATTTTCATCAACCAGCATCAAGCTTTTGCTTCCACACAACACTAGAACTGGAAATTTGAGTCTATTGAACTTATCACCTACTAGTTTTTCAAAAAAAGTCCCACAGTAAAAGTCTCGAGTAAATGACGTGGGGAGAGCGGTATTTGCTTTCGCCATTTCTCAATTTTCGAGCATTTTCTAAAAAACCCCGACGAATTTCAGTTTCACTAATGACTTCTGGAAAGTGTTCCATAAGAGACTCATAGATTGAAAGCTGATTTTGTAGAAAAATCCAGGGGTCTTTTCTAGAGGTTCAAGATTCACTGGTGTATTTTTAGAAGTTCAGAGGCGATTCTAGTGGTTGTTAAATTTCGAACCGAAAGAAATTTGTAAACGTTTGCCTTAAAACCTGTGCAATTTTCGAGTCAAAACTTTTATGTTGAAACGCGATTGACGAAAGACCAAGAGCTAGTCAAAAATGCTCTAATGCCCTTTATGAAATTTTGGGGTATGGCCCGATACCGCGAAAGGCCCGATACCGCGAACAGGCCCGATACCGCGAAAGGCTCGATCCCGCGAAAGGGCAGGCCCGTTACCGCGAAAGGCTCGATAACGCGAAAATTTTACAGGCATATGCAAAACATTTTTCGTACAAAAAAAAAAGATTTAATTAAGATAAAAAATAAAACAATTAAAAATGATAAATTAAAGATTAAAGAATTAAAGAGCTTATTTATGCACTACTGCAATGAAACTCTTACAGGTGTGGGTGGTCTGGGAGTGCCTATCTCATACATACGGATTTTAAAAAGACGCATATTAAATGAGCTTTCAAAAGCTAAAAATAGGCATACACATCCAAAAAATGTTTTTTTGCTCAAAAATCACGAAAAAGTTGGTAATTTTGAATTTAATATTCTATCGAATTTCTGTCGTTCGGATCAAAAATATGGATTTTGGTGATGTCAATCTTTATCTAAGCAAACAACTTAGGAACTCTTTTTGATGAAATTGATGAATCCGCACGAATTTCAGTACTTAATGAACGAAATTCACCAATATTTGCGTTACATCAGGCATCTGGTTGGAAAAAAATCACGCGTAGTTGTTGTAGAAGATTAAATTTAGGCGGTATGAAAGAAAATGTTTGACTTTTGTAGAAGAAAAATAAAA
The DNA here is from genome assembly GCA_963922205.1 of Romanomermis culicivorax. Taxonomy (NCBI): domain Eukaryota; kingdom Metazoa; phylum Nematoda; class Enoplea; order Mermithida; family Mermithidae; genus Romanomermis; species Romanomermis culicivorax. Next base: position 138,510 of record CAWUHX010000354.1, read on the forward strand.
ACGTTCCTTTGTTTTTGAGTCCTAATGAATTATCATAAAAGATACGCTACCATAGAATAATATAAAGTTTTCGCGGGAACGAGCTCCTCTACGCATAAGCATACTACAACGGTATAACATACTGAGCCTTTCGCGGCAACCAACCCCCCTACGTATAAACATACGACAACAGTATAACATATACAATTTTCGCGGGAACGAGCCTTTCGCGGGAACGGGCCTTTCGCGGGAACGGGCCTTTCGCGGGAACGACCCCCAATCAAATTTTGGTCTGCATATTTGAAGCGGCCTATTCCCAAGTGAGCGATTCCCAAGTTAGCGAATTCCCAAATCAGCGAATTCCCAATTAGGCGATTGCAAACGAGTGATAGAGAATGTAATAACACTTTCTTCACATTTTCCTTCTTTACCTTATATTTTTCTCTGTATATATTTCTCTCTTCTTTCGTTCTGTGTGTTGCTTGAGTTTTCGACTATCTATGTTTCTGCATTTTTATCTTTTGTCTTTGCTTTTTTTCATTTTCTTTTTTCTTGTCATCTACTTTTTCTCTTTCGCTCGTGAAACAATACATTACAAATTGTCACTTTTAATAAGCAATAGTTCTTACGCCATTCGGCGCGCTCTATTTCCTATTTAATTTTATCCTTTGTGATTTTTTCTTCGTTCTCAAATACTTTTCATCATAGTTTTTTGCTTCTACTTCATTATCGTTCACTTTTTCTATTCTCCGAATTCTTTCTTTTTAATTGTATCGTGAACAAAAAAAGAAAAAAAAATAGATAACAAGAAACAAGAAAATGAGAGAAAGCACAGACAAAAGATGAAAACGTCAAAACATACATGAACGAAAACATAAGCAATACACGCAAAAAAAGAAAGAAAAAACACATACAAAGAAAAATATGAGGTAAATAAGGAAAATATGAAGAAATTGTTATTACATTCTCGAGTTTGGAGTCGCCCGGTTGGGAATCGTTCAATTGGGATTTCGCTCATTTGGGAACCGCTCACAAGAGAATACCCCATTTGAAGCATTTACGTAATTCTTCCATCCGCGCTCAATTTCTGATTGTCTGTTACCAGGTGAGCGATTCCCAAGTGAGCAATTCCCAGGTGAGCGCATTCTCAAATGAGCGAATTCCCGATTGGACGATTCTCAAATGAACAATATGTTGAGGCAACCTGTTCCCGCTACTCGGGGCTTCAGTAAACGTTAGGCTCGGTCAGGGACCTTGCGGCTGCCGTCCGCACGCTCTAACCAACTGAGCCAACCGAGCAGCGGGAAAGGCGCTCTCTTTTTGCAACAATTCGTAGTTGAGGTGGCTGCTTCGGCCACTCTCAACAAATATATTCATAATTTTCTTCTTTATCTTAAATTTTTTTCTTTGTTATGTAATTTCTTTTTTTTGTTTATGTTTTTGTTTATGAATGTTTTTACGTTTTCATATTTCGTCTTTGCCTTCTTGCATTTTTCCTTGTCATCTATTTCTCTCTGCTCATGAAACAATACATTACAAGTTGTCATTTTAATATTATACTGTTCGGCATTATACAATTCATGGTGCTGAAGTGTTTCATCGTTGTACGAGTGAAAATCCTTATATATAAAAAAATACACAAAAGAATGCTGGAACAAATATGAAAGCGCAAAGAACAACTGAAAATAGGTGGAAAATTAATATAAAAAGAAAGCAAATGTGACAAAGCGACGAGAAAGAAAAAGTAACACAGAGAAAGCAGCAAGAAAGAAAAGATAATGTGAAAAAGAGCGAAAAAAGAAAGAAGCAGCAGAATAGAAAAATAGAAAGAGACAGAAATAAAACCAAAAACTAAGATGAAAGGTAAATTAAATAGAAAATGAAAATTAAATAGCAAATAGAGCATGCCGAACAACGTAGGAATTACCGGAAACTGTGGTTATTGAAAATAACAACTTGTAATGCGTTGTTTCATGAGCAGAAAACAAAAAAGTTGATGACAATTAAAAAGACAATGAAAGAAAGCAGAGAAAAAACGAAAAAGGGTAAACGTACATGAACAATAACATGAGCAACGCACGCGCAAAAAACGTAAAAAAGAATTACGTGCATACAAAGAAAAATATAAGATAAAGAAGCAAAATATGAAGATGACACAGAATCAATAATTATAGTAACGAAATTTTTACGGGAGTTCAAGTAATGTATATGTTGATATAATATCGAACACGATTCAATCCAGAAACCACGTTTTGGTCATCTCTATCATTGGCTTACACAAATCTGTAAGACAAGACAACTACAGTTTCACTCAAGGAAACGGATAGTACTAAAAAACATGTTCGGCATTCACAGTATCGTCCCAGTAAGTCGACCATCCCTGTAGGTCGGCTATCCCAGTAGGTCGACCAATGATATAAGCATCATTTTTTAGACATAAATTCCCAGTAGGTCGACATACCCAGTAAGTTTACATTCCCACAAAGTCGACTGTACTGTTAAGCCCGAGGTCCACGAATTTTTAATGATAAAAATTTGAAAGATCAGATTGCTTCCAGGGCTTAGGTTTAGGCTTAGACCTAGCCTTAGGCTTGGGCTCATGTAAAAAACGTGCTTAATTCAGTGGATATGACCTTTTGAAACATTCAACCTACTGGTATGGTCGACTTACTGGGACAATCGACCTAGTGGCACGCAGTCACATTCACAGAGTGATTGTCATGCATAACAACTCATTTTTGTGGTTTTTCATTATTTTCTTTACATTTCCTGGAAAATCGTCAAAAAATCGTTGAATACTGGAGTTAGAAACGATTATCTATAGTCAGTTTTTTTTAAATGCTCTAAAAGTCGTTCACACAAAGCTTTTAAGATTTCTTGCTTAGAAAATTGATGAGGATCAGTTGAGCTGGTTCAAAAAATCCTGGTTCCGTGGAACGCATTGTATAGCAGGAATTTACAGAACTATAAAATGATACTTGCTTTCCAGTTTTTTATTCACAAGCATTTCAAGAAAAACAGACCACAGTGCGATTCGATGTTAATTAGTTTTAAACAATGTCCGGTTTTTTATGCAACTCTTCATCTTGATTGGGCATTTTTATGTCAAACGTTCATTTTTTGACAACTTATTTTGAAATGAAGCGAAAGTAAACAATTTTTCCTCTATGATTGGGTAGAACTCAACTATATATTGTTGAGAAATAGAAACTACAGTCTATTTTTACTGCTTGTTTTGCAGGAAGAGTTAGTTGAAAGGAAGTCTCAATACTATGCAACTCATAAAAATTACTGTATTCAAATTAGAGCGAAATTTTTTTCCAAACGTTAAGCACAATGCTTAATAATTATGGTGTTATTTGTCCCATAAACCTTAAATGCAAAGGGTCCAGTCAGACCGTGACGAAATTGGGCCAGCGTTTGAAGAATTATGAATATTATAAAAACGATTTTTTTGTCGAAACCTGCGATTCGAAATCTACAAATCTATACGTGCATGAATTTATCAGCTGAAGAAAAAATTCCTATTTCATGGCATAAAGGGTGGAGGGATTCTTATTTTTTCGAAGAATTATAAAAAAAAATTTTGAAAAAATATAAAAAGTGAAGTAAAAATTTAAAAAAATCAAAATTATTCATTTCAAAAACCTGAAAAATGAAAGAATTAGAAATTTAGTCGCCGGAAAAATGCATCAGAAAAATGTGAAAATAATGTATTATATCTTATTCAGAAGCTAATTTTTTCGCTCATAAACGTATCAATTATCACGCAAAAAAGTTATTTTTAACAAGGCTGAAGAGCGCTGGATGCAGAAATTCACTTTGATTCATGCCTGTAAGAATTCCTATAATTCTCTAAATTTTGGGGGATCCCAAAAATTTCAAAAAGTCGAAAATTTTACCAGAAAACGCAAAAAAATTTTTACAAATTTTCCGAGTTGAAGAAGGTCCGACATTTGGGTATAGGGTTCGACCAAGTTGGGGGTTTCACCCCATTAGAGGTACGCTTTGATTGAGGCAAGGGAGCATATGATTCGCAGAAAAATAAATTTACCCATCATTCATCAACAATTTTTGTTTACAGTAAATTACGCACTTCTTGGTCAAATAAAGCAAGCTACATAACTTCCTGATCAATACTTGCAAAACAACAATTTTGAAATTTTCATATTTTGATGTTCAAGTTATTCAATGGCTTCGAGACAGGTGAGTGATTAATTATGCTAGACTGCACTTTCCATGTAAACATGTAAAACTTTTCGTGATCAAACGTAAACTAAAACGGCTGTTTTTTTGTTGTAGAAAAGTGGAATATTCATTCATTTGGAAAAACAAAAGCCAACCAGTGAACAATAATGTTTTAATCATCAATTCTTCCAGAGTAATGCACAGCTATTGACCACCTCCTAATTTTTGTACATAAACAGACTGATTTTACTTCAATTGGTGATTAAGTTCATACGAAAATCGTTTTATTTCTAGTGAATGCTCAGAAAATAACGGAAATTTTTTTCAAACAGAAGATTATTTACCTGAAATCTCATTGATATCGTTATTTGACTGGATTGTCTAGTATTCTTCCGCATTAATTTTATTCCTAAATTTATTCCACAAATTATAAATCAGAATTTGAAAGCATAATATTCTGATCTGTTTTACTTTTTCAGCTTACACTAGCAATGCTTGATGACGGTCGTTTTTCGTAGAGAATTTGAGCAGCATAACGGGCCATAATAATTGATCTAAATGGTCGTACAAATAGAAGAATAGAAATCGCAGTGATTTTGTTTTCCATACGATTTTATAGATTTCAGCTGTAAAAGGAATAAACTCGTGCATGAAATTTTATAGATCTTAATTTTCGCAAATAAAATTGATTGAAGTATGACCCATAGGACTTGAGGAAGATTCAGATTTCAAAATATGGATGCTAATGGCTCACATTTTTCATTTCCTCTTGCGAAAAAAGCAAAACTTTTTGTCCAGAAATCTTCATTATTTGTTTATACCCAAACGTCTAAGCAAATGTTAACGAGCAAACTTGAATATTCCGCTAGACAATGTCTGCGATACAATGTACACATAACATTCGGCTTAGATTTTTTTATCTATTGGTACAGTATACAACTTTCAAATAATTATATGTCTTGTACATTGCCGACAATATGTTTTTGCTTTAAAAGATGATGTTAGGGACGACATACGGTAGAAAGACATCCAACACAGAGAAAGATTTATAACAACAGAATCAAAGCCTGAAAAAAATAATGTTGACTTGGAATCATTTTTTGCCCGTTAAATTTGTGCAAAGAGCTAACAATTCTTAATCATATGTTCTTGGATTTATAGGCGAACAGTTATACCCCATTTATTTTGAAATGATAAGATTCAAAGGAGGGTGATGATAAATTTGGCAGACGTAACATAATCAATAATCAATACCAGTTCAGTCTCTGAGTAGTTGAAAAAGAATTATCATGAAAAAATTTCAAGCATGACGTTTTTTACATTTTTTTCCTTCATTTCAGTAGATGCTCAAGTCTAATATATTGTGCCAGGTTTATCAGATTTTCATACCATTGGAGAGGTAAAGGGTTATGATTTATGATAACAATGTTTTCAAGTGACATTGGAATTTCAATTTATGACCAGATGCTGATAATACACCAGGTATAACAACAGAAATGGAGGGGCGATATAAAACTGGTAAACTTTAATTAGTCTGGCTGAAATTTATGTTGAACTATCCCAAATGGAACGTTAATACATTTCTTTCTAATACTACAAAAATTAAGTACAATGAGCTGGAAGTTTTTAATGTGTCAAGTGCAATACAAGTTATTATTGATTCTTATGAAAATTAGACAACGATTACTATTTGTTGATGCGAAATTAAGCTCCCAAAGTCCAGTTTAGTTTTCGTAAATATTTTGACCACTTCTTATCAGTAATGACCCACTATGTTTTGACCACGTGTTTACGGCTAACATTTTCATCTTTTTTTGACTCGTGTATAAATAGCTGATCCGCTTGTAATGATTAGTTTAGTTCTACGCCCCAAATAAACTATTTATCACTAGTAAGTTTTGTTCGACTATAGTAATCACTAGTAATAAGCTAAGTACTGGGTACTTTTGTGTTTCTGCTCGAGGCTGCTAAGTACTGGGTACTTTTGTGTTTCTGCTCGAGGCTGGTATTCACTAGAAAGAATCTGTGTCACAGACCGTGACGAAATTTGACGAGCCTGACAGGACATAGTTGATTGAGCTGACAGGTTTTCTTTATTGCTGGGCAATTTTACTGTCACTATTTTGTATTGAGCTATTGGGCTGAAGTTTTGTTTGTTCGAAATCTGGGATTTCGTTTTGACCATTTGAAATCTGGGATTTTAATTTCATTGTTTTGATTGAGTTGGGCTTTATTGGAAATCAAAAGATTCCTTGTTGATTGTTGAATTAAAATTTGGAATTTCAATTCATTTGTGCTTGAACTGGGTTCAAAGCTTTGTTTGTTTTGTTGTATATAAATCTTTGATTTATTATTTTTGCCCATTGTCAATTGAAATTTCGGATTCTGATTTTGTTGGATACTTTGAACAGGGTTCAAAACGAGTAAAAAATTTGGAACTAGTGAATACGAGTCTTTTAGGCAGATTGTTGAAAAAGCTAAAGCAGATTTTGATTTTTTGGGTCGCACTATATAGTCTGTTTTTTTTCAAATGCTTGTTATGCAAAAATGCTGAAAGTAAGTACGCATGCAGAGTTTCGTGCCGAGATAATATCCCTGTTGACAGTATGTTAGAAATCGATTAGCTGGCAGCGGTAAACTGTGACTAAACGCTTAACTAAACTCGATAACTAGTTCAAAAATGATTTCCTGCTGGTGTGAGTGTTGTCCAAAAAAAATTTTGCACGGCTAAAAAATATTCGCTTTGCACAGAAGAAGATAAGCAAATGACCAGCCCTGGGGGCCGATAAGCCCGATTTTGAGATTTCAACTTTCCAAAGCACACCAATTGTGTCATGATCTTGACTCCCAATTTTTTTTCATTAAATGAAAACTATCTGCAAATTTTTTTATCATTTCCAATTTTTTTTGTAACAAATAGCCTTCAATTCCGTCAAATTTCAATTGCCGCGTTTTTTCCATGATACAGTTGTCATGTGCCGATGAATTTCGCCGAATGTCACGTGATTCACATCATACTTTTTCATTATGTTTTTCACCACGTTTTGTGTTACAGTAATTCACATCAATTTTACGTTTCGTTTTTATAATTTTTACATGCAATTTCTGTGTGTACTTTTTATGTTTCGTTTCTATTTCATTTGCCCACTTTTATTTCCGTTTCAATTTGTTATTTTCGTTATACACGTAGACTACAGTATGTAACCCGCTAGTCAAGAATTTCCGTTAAAGATAAGCTCTCCGAGCTCATTGCTGTGATTGGGGCACAACGTGCACCTCTTATCAGTAAAAACTAGCGACGTTTCGCAACGTGAAACGCCTAGTTGGAAATTCTCACTAGAAGACGTTCCTATGCTAAGCATGGAGAGTGAAAACTCGCCCCAATGCTTTACGTAGTGAACTGGAAAATGTCTATGTGACCATAGGTATCTTCTGCAGCGATTTCCACTGCAGAAGTTAGCCTGGGAGAGTGTTAGCTCCACCCAAGGCATACTGTAGATTACGGGGCCCTTTAAAAGGGATTGTTTTGTCAATTTTGTGTCTTGTCTTCGACTCTAATCGCCTTGTTTGTTTCACAGCCTGCGTCCCACGTTTGCCTTGCATCATCTTTATTTTAATTTACATATTTCATCTGCGTTCACCGCCTGTCAATAAATTTGAATATTCTCGCCTTCGGCCTCCCTTACGTTGCCAGTTATCATAACCCAACCGTAGGAGTTCACCCCCGTCGCCATTGATCGAGAACCCCCATCGCCTCCTCGAGGAAATGTTTGATACCATCGCCCGCCGACCTACAGCCTCATTACCCTCCACGCCACATCGCTTCCGATTCCCGTACCCGCTCACCGCCGTCCGTAGGACCCATGCTTTGACCCTTGAACCCTTCACCAAGCGCTGAGTACTTCGAGAAGAGGATTTAGTGAGTCTTCTCAGGGGTTATTATTGTTGAGGGTATATTTGTGGAAATCCTCCCTAAGCTAGTTTCCCTTGGAAGTACCCTCAGTTGAGAAAGCCCTCAGACCCTTAAGGTCAGGGCCAATAAGGGGATTTAGGTTAACAATCCGGTCCCCCACAGTATGCGATTCTGCGAATGGCACTGTCCCTCATTCTCAGTGAATGAGGACTAGGGATTGGCACCCCTGACCCAGCCGCGTTGTCCATTATTCTACAGCAGAACCCAAGGACAAGGCCGAGGTACATCATAGGTTTACCTGTGGTGGTACCAGCTGGGTTAGGTTCCCGAAACGAAGAACCATAAGGGAGCCACCCAATGGGCTCACAGCATGTCACTTGCAGTGTCATGGCCAAATTTCCTATGGAATATGGTATGGGGTTTCCCATCAATGTGACTGATCACCAATTCAGTTAATGTGACATGGCTCGAACTTCGTTTAATGTGACATGGCGAGGCTGGAAAATCAACCTTTAAGTCTGACTTCACAGTCCTTAGGAACGAACCTTTTACCTTTTTGAGTGAGATACCTCTTTCAATTAGGTAAAATTTCGGTTTGAGTGGGGAAACCTCTCTCAAATCATGAGAATCACCACTTGAGTGGGGTAACCTCTCTCAGGTTAGCTGATTCGCATTCAAAGTGGGACTACTGACCCTTAGGATGATCTTTTGCCCTCATGTAAGTCGGATATGCCCATAAGCAGGTACACTGCCCCTTAGGTCGGAAATGGCCCTTATGTTCGAATTTTAATGCCAACTCAAGTAGCACCGCCTTTGACTAGAGTTAATTACTGTAGGTCGGGATTTGCCCCAACATGTGATTAAATTAATGATTCTTGTGTGTAATTTATCACCTTATGAGTATCGTAACGCCCGTAAGCTTTAATACATCCCCTGGTGTCAGGTTTTTCCCCCAGAGTTGATCCCCAAGAGTCATAATTTCCCAGAGTCGAGTCTAAATAGAGTATTCTGCCTCAATCTCCTCCGAGCTTTCTTTTTATTTTTTTTCCATTTTTTTTTCTTCTCTCTTTAAATTGGGCCTCCATCCACTGCCTGTGATCGGGTAGGTTACTGTACAGCCATATGGCTCTTTGGTTACAGTACGACTGCGTTTTGCACATACTCTGACTACAGTATACCTGGGTACAGATACTTGAGTATCACAGCCCATGAGGTTCTACAGCCCCTGAGGGTACTGTATCTCAAATCATGAGATACAGTACTCCTTCCACTCTTGATTCTGGACGTCAAGTGTGGTCCTGATTTGTTATCTGTGTCCGGTATGTGTGTCAACACACTTTTTCAAAATTTTTCTTATCTTCACTGAGCACTAGCCAAGTTGCTCATTTTCCGGCCGAACAAGCCAAAATTATACTGTTGACACATATAACACCGTACTTAGCACATCACATTGCTTATCTCTTGGGCCTCAAATTTTATTTCATTTACTTTACTTTTTATTTCTCGGTCTTCTATGCATAGGGTGTCATAGTCAGCAACCTTTCATTAGGTCATTATTATTATTTTTTCACCTACTGTACAGTCTTCTTCTTCTTCTTCTCTCTTTCTCTAGGTAGTTGCACATGGTGAGGATCTTACCGATCGTGACCACTGACGTCAGCAACAACAACTTATTGTGTTGTTGTTATGAGGTGATGTGTCTTGCAGACCCTACCTCTGACGTCCACAACTACCTCACATGCTGCTGTTGCACTGAGGCATGCCTAGCTAGGTCATGCCTCTGACGTCAGCAATGGCCGCATAGCATGTAGCCATCAAGGGGTTGATGGTTCTCTGTGTCCTTCCCCTGCATCTGCAACAGCTGCATCCCTTGCTGTTGCTTTAAGGGGTGGGTGGCCCTCCGGCTCTACCTCTGACCTCAGCAATGGCAACGTAACAGGTTGTTATTGCGGGATGGTGACCGTATGGCACTGTCTCTCTGACGTCTGCAACAGCAGAGGCTCGTGTTGTTGCACTAGGACTGGTCAGTTATACCGGCTTCAGTCCTTGACATCAGCAACAACAATGCTCCGTGTTGTTGTTCGGAGATGTGAGGCCTTACAAAACGCACATCTGGCGTCTGCAACAACTGCATCTCATATCATTGTTGTAGGATAACTGAGACTCAGCTATTACCTTATGACGTCAGCAACAGCGATGCTCCATGTCATCGTAGCAGGGTTGCTGGCCTTAGGGCCCTACCTACTGATGTCCACAATGATAATGTTTCTATTCTAGTATCAGAATTGAGACTTTACAGTCTTATTCTGGTGTCAGCAATGGCGATGCTCCGTATTGCCGTAAGAAGTCTGTAGCTGTAGGCTCTTACTTTTGGCGTACATACTGCAATATGAGACTATGGCACTTACATCCCAGTTACCTGAGGTCAGCACGGAGTGTGTGGTGGTGTATATCACATCTTTTGACTTCAGCACCAGATTACTGTGGGTTTACAAGATGCCACTTGAGTCCTAGGTGATTGCTGGAGTATTAACTTCTCACCTATGGCTCTTGTCCAAGGGTTGTGTCTGTGTGTCACTGGTGCCTGGGAAACATCAGTTGACATGCTCACTCAACCTGAGATGCACTCGGTCCGTGATACTGATCAGGTTGTCCACCAGGGTAGCGGCACCGATGGATCAGCATGTGACCACTTTCAAAGCTTTAACTGCAGGTTTGAAGGGGTTTAGACTCGGCCTCAGCTGGGTCAGTTGTTCAACTTATGCAACCATTAGGCATTTGCAGTCTTTACTGCCTGTGTCTAACAATCGCAAGGGTTGACAACCTTCTTGTAAATTTCTTATCTAAATTCTCGCATTTCTTTCTCATCTATGATCTTCTTTAGTGTCCCCACCAGAATAATTCCTCAGGAATTATGGCACAGCCACTGGTTGGGCCTAAAGTGTAAAAGGCCCCTCTGTAATTATTCTTTACACTCAAACGCCTTCGTTAGCTGGCCTAATAATGTCCGCACTAGAGTCGCCCTTAATCCTGAGTCGGCCTCCATTAGTTGTCCCTATAGCATAATATGCGGCTAGTCCGCCTAAGCCAAGGTGTTTGAGTCCGCCTAAACACATTACAACTAAGTCCGCCTTACCCCTCACTTTACACTCATTTCATCGAGACAGACTGTACCCCTGATCTCAAGATGCTTTGAGCCTAGCCTCAAATCATAGGAAGAAGCCTGCATATCCCCACCTCCATTAGGCACAGCTGGGCCAAGGACCCCCATGCCACCCATTTACTGACTGAGTGTGTCAGAATAGCACCTTGGTACCTGGTGCTCTTGCCTCCAACTGGTGACCTAGCGATCCTCAGTTCATCTCAGTGACTGGAATCCCGGCCACCAGCTGTATATAATGCTCCTGGAGAGTTCCCGTTCTGTTCAAAACGCGCATTCCTGTTTTGGGCACGGTTGTAGAATATATGTGAATTACATCCCCTTGGGAACCTCCTGTCTAGTCATCACACTTTTCAGAGATCGCAATTGCTCCTAGTGAGTGAGGCGGATTGCGTATTAGCCCATCCGCTTTGCGTAGTCTGGTGTGTAAACTAATTTTGTCCCTATCTATTTACACCCACTAAGTTTACCTTAAGTTGTCCCCCTTTACTTATTAATTCTTAAACTACATCACGCGCTACTCCTGGTAAGTAGGACTTTGTTGGTTACGAGCTCTCCCATATCCAAGGTTTGTAAACTAGCACAATGGACCTAACCTCCAAATAAAATTCCCTTTTGGGCGGGTTTATCCATACTAGAGTCCTTATGTCATCCTTTCTTTTACGGTTGGGAAACCACCATTTCAGTTAAATTTATTCATTTTTGGTTTTAAATAACCGGGTCTAGCCCCATTTTTCCCCACTAAAGTTTGGGAGGTATAACTTTCCCTCTCTTTACACACTGGTTATCCCCTCTCTAAGTACATAGGTGACCAGATAAATTCCCTTCTGAGTCAGCCTATCTTTCCCTCTGGCCGTTCTGAGGGCTAAAACCTTGTTCTTTTCTAGGCCCATCATTAAGTGGTCGCTAGTTATTGTAAAGAACAAGCGTTAAAGCCCCAAAAATGCTGTCGCGTAAATGATCTTGTAATTCCCCGCGCCTCTTCGCCGCAAGACCACAAGAGTAATACTTACCTCATTTTCACAAAATAGAGACACCTAGACATTCCTGTGGCCTTAGTACTAAGCTTAAGCAGACAAGTGAGCCCCTCTCTATTCAGTTTGATCGAATAGCTTCACAGGCACGATTATCAGTCTTAGCTACCTTACAGGAAGACGAACTCTCAACTATGAAGTCAGAAGTTGATCTACCTTCACAGATTGAGAATAAGGTTCAAGCTGCATTTGAGAATGCCCTTGGACCGCTCAACCAAAAGCTGGAGGCTATGAATGGCAGAAGGCACCCTCCTGTGTCCAGCTTCATGGCCCCTCCTGCCTTTTCAGGTGCTTTTGGTGAGTCCATAACGGATTTTATATCTCACTTGACCCGTTTCTTTACACTTCAAGGGGTAACAGAAATGGATCATGCATATAAAATCGCATTTCTGAAGTCTTGCCTAATGGGTCCTGCTCTTGCTTCCTACCAGGACTTTAGCAGTGGTACTCTGCAGCCTACCCGCTACGAAGAAATCACCGCTTTTCTAATGAAAGACTTTCCAGTAGGGCCTGACTCAGATCTGCATCAGCAGTTGATCCAGGATCACCTGCAGAAGCCAACTGAGTCTGCCATAGTCTACCTTGAGCACCTTAAGAGACTGTCCAGGGTGGCTTATCCGGATCTCGCGACTGACATTAGGGATTCGATTATAAAACCTATCTTTCTGCAAGGGTTGAAACCAGTCCTTCGAGATAGTATTAAGTTCAGGGAGTTCACAACTCTTGAAGAGACTCTCAAAGCAGCTTGTTATGCAGAATCACAGATTTTTCGGGATGAGAGTAGGTATACTGCCCCATCTAATGCTGTTTTCTCTTCAGAACAAAGGACTGCCGACAACGTCAGGTCAATGTCGAATCAAAGGCGCACCACTCAACGTCCTTCGGCAACGCCGTCCGATGAGATTCGACATTTACAATCAGAGATGGCCTGGCTTACGGCTCATGTTGCCCGACTTACGGCTCAGCAAACAGCACCACCTCCGAGAAATCCGATGCCATCAATGATGCCATTGATGCGCGTCCAAAACGCTGGGGATCGCCCGTCAGGGGCACATTTACAGATGTGCTCCCACCATGGACGCTGCACCCACAACCACGCTAGTTGCCGGGCCCAACATCCCAACAGCGCCGGCCCTAACAACGCCACCCCCACCGGCGCCAGTCATTGCTATTTTTGTCGAACGAGGGCGCACCCAACTGACCAATGCGACAGACCCTGCCCGCATTGCCCAAGGATACAAATGCACCAGGCTACTGCCTGCCCAAATCGGACTCCGACATTGATTGGTGAGACTAACTTTGGTTACTCTTCTCAGGGGGCAAGTGGGAATTGATGAATCTGCTGGGTAAACTACCTTCTTTTTCTGACATTTCAGGTCCGGAAATCAGATATCCTTATAAGTCACCGGCTTTAATGATTTCTCGTTTACAGATTCCTCATCCATCACCGATGTGATGCGGGCTGTTTGGTCAATGGATTTGGCCACAAAGTATCCGCACCTGGCATGGGTGCTACTCAATGAGCCGTAGAGGTTGAGGTGCTTACGGCCGCCAAGGTGGTGCTATCGGCGCCAGCAGCGCTGTGAATATTGGGACCCGACGTCGCTCGAAGAGTGCTCGAGTTTATGGCCAATGGAACTATTCGCACCACCCTGGTGGACAAGATCCTGTTGGACAGTGAACCGTTGTCGCCGTCAGTGGACACCGTCCACGGCACTGTGGAGCAAGCGAGTCACAACGCGCAGCCCACAGCAGTTGTTGCCGCCTCACCATCAAGGACAATGACAGGAGCCTAAACACTGGCGGCCATTGCTCAACAGCAACCAGTCACCAACGCCTTTGGAGAGACGTTGCGCACCATCAACGACAATGTCAGCATCATCGAGGCATCCCCATTCCCGATGGCAACCACCCCATGTCCCCGAAGATTGGCGTTCTTCCTGAAGTCCACCCATGCGGAGGCTTGGTCATCGACTTCCCCGGCGAGGATCCGGTATTGTGGGATGACGAAGACGAAGAATGAAGCCGCCCAACGGGTGAAAACTGTACATATTGGTGTATATTTATGAGCACCATTTGTAAATAGCTTGTACATAATAAATTGGGCCTTCCTGACACTACTGTTCTTAGGAATGAGCTCTGCAACACATGCTACTCAGTACCAATTTTGTGGTCTGTCAAGAAGCAGTCATCCACTTGAGCTACCTCAAAAAGTTGAATGCAAGCCACCAAAATCTTCGTGGAGTCCACCACGCATGAATGTTACAGTGTATGTTCCTATTTCTGATCCAATCACTACTGTAGCATGGAAGTGCATGTTGCGAAACAATAAGGTGTGCACCAACACTGGTTTTGTCGGATCTAGGGGCATTATTGCAGACCTCATTACCACTCAGCATCTAACGCCTGCGGCTTGTATGCTAGCACATTGCACGAAGGTGTTTGGTTCACAAAAGCTTGTGGAAATATGCCCTGGCTTTTATAGCTCTAACCAAACACTGGAAGTGATGTACTCATGGTGCTGCAGAGATGTCTGCAAGACAGTGACTAACCTCTTCATCGAGGAAGGACAGGTTGCTTCGTGGGATGGCACTACAGCTCTAAGTACCTTAGGAGATGTAGGTGGATGCAGTCCCACTGCAGGTCAATGCACTACTCTAGAGGGGGTAATCATTTGGCCTGCAATCAACTTTACAGCACAGTGTCATTATCATCCTCAGGGCAATTACACTGCATCTGTGTCAGGGAATCATATCATCATCAATGATTTGCAAGTTGCCCTGAAGATCCCAGGAAACTCTCGCGTCTTTCGGTTGTGTCCCGACCTCCGGTTAAACACAGTACAAACAGATCAGGGTCTTCTTCTACGCATCCATGGAAGATTTGATTTGACCCAAAGGTTGTTTGGATTGGCAAAGAACTCCCGTCCTGAACCCATCAATGCCAAATTGAACTACCTGACTCAGCAGATCAAAGAGTCGGAAATTAACAATTTTCAGTTCATGTGGCTTGAGCTGTGCTCTCACGCCCAACGCTACCTTGATCTGACTTGGCAGTAGCTTCATTTTGACCCTACACTAGGAGCCCGTGCATTCCTGCAGAGGAATGACCTGAGGGCAGAATTCACGGGTGAAGCACTGAGGATATGGCCATGTCAAAAGGTCAACGCCACTTATGTCTACCATTCTACCAGAGCTGTCCATACTCTCCTATCGGGACCGTATGAGATCATGTTGCCTGGAACCCGTCAGCCACACACAAGAGTGGATATACATCTCCAGGTGTGTAAGACTACGTCTCCTTTCTGGGCACCGGTCGATCTGATTCTCGGATTGGACTTTCTAGAACAATTCCAGAATATCGCGTTTGATTACCAACAACATGTCTGTCGGTTGAATGCGGTAGAACTGCCACTTCTTCTGACAGCGGCTGAAAGTGATCAGGTCAAACCCTGGTGGGAGAACACACGCTCACTATCAAGGGCCTCCCACAGGTCTGGGTCTCGATCAAGATTAAGGACTTCGTCCATTTCTCGGCCACCCTCGCGAGCTTCCTTGGTTGCCTAATCACGTGGGTCAACCAGAGGTAGTCCCACCTCTTCTAGACGGGCCAGTCATCATTTTATGGCCAGGTCAGGGTCAAACTGTCCTTGACTTCCGCCTGGAAATTCTCCGGTTACACTAGAGAAAGGCTGTTATCGCGAGCCTAGTGATTCTGATGTGCCTGCATCCCCTGTACTAGAGGCGCCCCCACTCTCTGACACTGAGATCGAATCCCTAGGAGCTACTTAGAGCTCAGGAGAGCAATTGGATCATGTACTCACTGTTCATGTCCATCCCACTCCTCAGACCAATCGGGAACCATCGGTTGGTTATGCTCTGGTAGGACTACTCCGACGCACCAGCAAACCGATGCGCCAGAGTCGAGTTTTGATGACTCCGCACTTGACCCAGGTCATGTGGTGTCAGCCTTCTGCCCCACTGAAATGAGGACCCCTCATATCAGAGTTCCATTGAACAATTGGGTGGAAGCCAAAGCTCTGATTGATACAGGAGCAGTTTTCTCGCTCCTGGATCACAAGTTGGCTGTCCAGTTACCCGACTTGGTACTTACAGAGACTAGGGCTCACCCCATAGCAGTCAATGGGTCTCCGATTCTACTGCTAGGAGCTGCCAATGTCACGGTGACAGTGGCTGATGTCTCTGAACGGATTCAGGTCCAAGTTCAAGAGAACTGTTCAGCTGAACTAGTCTTGGGGACGAACTTCCTTGGATGGTTCAATTGTGTGATCTTGAACTGGGAGAAATCCTTTCTTCAATTCAAGGAACTTTGGGTTCCGTGTGAAGGCCTCATTCACAATCCTCCCTCTGCTCGTGGGGCACTAAGCTTGCAGGAGTTGATTGTCCTTGAGCCTCGCTCGCTGACACAATTTACTGCACCTGTACCTTCAATATATGCCACTGTGCCCAAGGTAGCTTTCTTTCCTAAGCCTCTTTTGGGACAACAATGCAGCATGTATTTCACTGGTACTGTGAGCACCGTGACTAACGGTCGCATACCCCTACAGGTAGTTAACCTGAGTACACACCCAGTGGTTCTCTACCCGCACATGACCATCAGTCATGTGAAGATGTACACTGATTCCTCGCAGGATTGGCGGTCAAGTCTGATACCATTCTTGACACGAAGTGGGTCGAGGCGAACTCTGTGATATCTCCCGATATCTCCTCACAGGATAAGACAGCATTACTCGATCTACTGGTCGCATTCAGTGACCTCTATGTTATCGATGAGAAGGACACAGGTTCCACTGACCTCGTGCACCACGAGGTCAGCATGGGTGACGCTCGCCCAGTCCGCCGTTTCCCTTACCACACCACGCCCAAGGAAAAGGAACTCATCATACAGGAAGTCAGAGCACTCCAGGAGAAAGGTATTATTTGGCCTAGCACTTCCCCCTGGGCTACTAATACCATTCTGGTTCGCAAGAAAAATGGGTCACACCGGATGTGTGTGGACTTTCGGGGTCTTAACGAGGTTACAAAAAAGGATGTCTATCCTCTCCCATGGATTGATGATATCCTCGACACACTCAAGGGTATGAGATACTTTACTACCCTTGATCAGGCTAATGCCTACTGGTCTATACCTATTGCCGAGGCAGACAAGGAGAAAACGGCATTTAACACGCCTATTGGACTTTACAAGTTCAACTATCTGCCTTTTGGTCTTTGCAAAGCCCCTGGGACGTTTCAATGTCTCATGGATCTGCTTCTCACAGGACTGCAGTGGCGCACAGCACTGACCTATCTCGATGACATCTTGGTGTTCGGGAACTCTCACACCCAGATGCTTGAGCGACTTACGGATGTGTTTATGCCTCTCCGTCGGGGTCGAATGAAGCTCTGACTGAGCAAGTGTAAGTTTTTGCACTCTGAGGTAGAGTATCTAGGCTACCTTGTCTCACAGAATGGCCTAGAGCCGGATAAAGTCAAATTGGCTGCCATCCAGGATCTACCCATTCCACAGAATGCCAAAGACATCGTCTTTTCTTGGCCTTGTGTCTTATTATAGGCGTTTCATCCCTGGTTGCACCTGGCTCAGCGAGCCGCTGACCAAGCTCTTACGGAAGGAAGTAACCTTCCTGTGGTCAAAACCTCAGCAAGCGGCGTTCGACGAACTCGGAAGGCTGTTGGCGAATCCTACTGTTCTGCACTATCCGAACTTTACGAAATCCTTCATCCTTCAAAGAGATGCAAGCATTTCAGGGATAGGAGGGGTTCTGAGCCAGTTAGATGATGATGGATACAACCATCCTATCGCGTACACCAGTAGAGGGTTAACGACAGCTGAGAAGAAGTACACTATTACGGAGTTAGAGACTCTCGCTGTTGTCCATTTCCTCAAGCACTTTCGGCCTTACCTCTTTCAATATGAGGTGGTCCTTCAGACCGATCATACCGCTGTTAAGGCTGTATTGGAGAAACCTAACCCTTCAGCCTGGATAGCTCGGTGGGGCCTCGCGCTAGCTGAATTCAAACTGACAATTTGGCCACAAATAGGTCATTCTAATGGTAATGCTGACGCATTATCACGCCTGCCTGATCCTAATTCCCTTGCCGGGGAGAGTATACGATACTCCCCTATACAGACCCGAGGGACGAATTATGATTATTTCCTATGATGTGCAGGGCCTGGCGAGATCATCCCAAAGAACCACTGATGGTGCACAGCGCCTGGCGAGGTCTGAGTCTTATGCCAAGATATCACAGGATGCGCAGCACCATGATCTTCTCACAGCTCAATTTGAGGATCCGGAACTAGCCTCCATTCTTAGGTCACTCAAACCCTATGGTGACCAGAATGATGTTGATGGCTACCACCTGGTGGATAACATCCTTCAGGAGTGGACAGGGAGTCCAACAAGATTGTCATTCCTCGATCAATGGTTACTACCATTATTGAGGCTCACCATAATGACATTTTTGCTAGATACTTTGGTGCAAAACGTACCGCGAGGCTTATAGCCTGCAGGTACCACTGGCCTTCCCTCAGTGCGGACCTCAAGTCCTTTTGTCAGGGGTGTGATCTTTTCCAATGGAATAAACCCGCAAGACAAAAGACCCGAGCAGCTCTGAAACCGATCACTATTACGGGGCCGTTTCATCGAGTAGGTGTCGACTGTATGGGACCGATGACCACTAGTGAAAGTGGCAACCATTTTATTGTAATCTTTATCGACTACTTTACCAAATGGGTTGAAGCTAACACTCCGGACATCACTGCGCAAACCATACCACGCCTTTTTGTTACACAAATTGTCTGCAGACATGGGGCACCGCAGATTCTTCAGTCTGATTGTGGTACTGATTCCACATCCAAACTGATGACTGAAATCACTGCCATTTGTTCAACTAAGAAAATCCACTCCACCCCTTATCACCCGATGACAAAGGGAGAAGTGGAACGAGCTAATCAGACGCTAGCTACACAGCTACGTATGTATGTCCACCAAGGTCATACTGATTGGGATGAACACCTGCCCTATTCTGTGTTCTCCGTCAACATTAGCATGAATGAGTCCACAGGATATTCCCTCTTTGAGCTCATGTATGGTCATACCCCCATGCTCCCTGTTGATGCGGCGCTCTCATCCAACCCTCCGGCCCATATCATTGATGTTTTCACATATGATATGGAGGTCAAACGGCATTTTACAAATGCCTTGACCTTGATCCAGAGCCGAATTGAGAGATCACAGGCCGCTTATGCTCGGTCTTATGATCACATGGCACAAGATGTCGCATACAAAGTTGGCGATCAGGTGCTCAAACTGCGCACCACCAGCAAACGTGGTCTGAGGCCTAAGTTGCTGCCCATTTACCATGGGCCCTACTTTGTAACGAATGTGGGATATCCCAATGTCACTATTAGGCTTGAGGCAGATCAAGAAGATACTGTGCATGTCAATCAGCTTAGATGCTACGTGTCACCTGATCAGCATACTGAAGCAGAGGAGATACCTTCCACTTCACAGGTGATTGAGATGGCACCTTTGTTGATTCCATCAACAAACCGAGATTTTACACAAGATCTCCTTGACCCACACCTTGATGCAGAGGTCTCGTACCCATAATCAAGTGGCTCTTCTCTTCTTTAGTCAACTTACGGACGAGGTCGTCCTTTTTCTAAGGACCGCCGCGCCCCTCACGGAAAACCTGCTCCTGCTCCATGCTGGAACAGCAGTGTAAAGAAGAGAATGAGCAGCAATCAATGCATCTAAACTAGGATATTGCCTCATATCACAGGCACATCAGTGCGATAGCCTACATCTTGCCCCTAAAATTTTTCTTTTAGTCCCGTTACAGATTTCATAAATTAATCCACAATTGGCAACTTCACGCATTACCAAAGGGATCAATTGATGTCAGCAACCCCATGCATTTCCAATTGACGTCAGCAACTCCATGCACCATTGACATAACTCCACAAGCCAAAACGCACTGAAAAACCACTGGACCATTGACTGCCCGCCATCACCTCTACCTGGACGTTTGACCTCCACGGACAGGCCGACTCGATAACACAAGGATGAGGACGCCCTTTTTCGAAGGACTGCCCTGTCATGTGCAGACGAATTTCGCCAAACGTCACGTGATTCACATCATACTTTTTTGTTATGTTTTTTGCCATGTTTTGTGTTACTGTAATTCACATCAATTTTACATTTCGTTTTTAACATTTTTTCATGCAATTTCTGTGTGTACTTTTTATGTTTTGTTTCTGTTTATTTGCGCACTTTTATTTCTGTTCCAATTTGTTATTTTTGTTTTACACATAGACTATGGTATGTGACCCGCTAGTCAAGAATTTCCCTTAAAGATAAGCTCTCCAAGCTCATGGCTGTAATTGGGGCACAATGTGCACCTCTTATCAGTAAAAACTAGCGACGTTTCACAACGTGAAACGCCTAGTTGGAAATTATCACTAGAAGACGTTCCTATGCTAAGCATGGAGAGTGAAAACTCACCCCAATGCTTAACGTAGTGAACTGGAAAATGTCTATGTGACCATAGGCATCTTCTGCAGTGATTTCCCCTGCAGAAGTTAGCCTGCGGGAGTGTTAGCTCCATCCAAGGCATACTGTAAATTATGGGGCCCTTTAAAAGGGATTGTTTTGTCAATTTTGTGTCTTGTCTTCGACTCTAATCGCCTTGTTGTGTTTCACAGCCTGCGTCCCATGTTTGCCTTGCCTTGTCTTTATTTTAATTTACATATTTCATCTGCGTTCCCAGCCCATCAATAAATTTGCATATTCTCGCCTTTGGCCTCCCTTACGTTGCCAGTTATCGTAACCCAACTGTAGGAGTTCACCCCCCTCGCTGTTGATCGAGAACCCCCATCGCCTCCTCAAGGAAACCTTTGATACTGTCGCCCGCTGACTTATAGCCGCATTACCCTCCACGCGGAATCGCTTCGGATTCCCGTACCCGCTCACTGCCGTCCGTAGGACCCATGCTTTGACCCTTGAACCCATCGCCCAGTGCCGAGTACTTTGAGAAGAGGATTTAGTGAGTCTTCTCAGGGGTTATTATTGTTGAGGGTATATTTGTGGGAATCCTCCTTAAGCTACTTTTCCCTTGAGAGTACCCTCAGTTGAGAAAGTCCTCAGACCCTTAAGGTCAGGGCCAATAAGGGGATTTAGGTTAACAATCGGGTCCCCTACAGTATGCCATTCTGGGAATGGCACTGTCCCTCATTCTCAGTGAATGAGGACTAGGGATTGCCACCCCTGACCTGGCCGCGTTGTCCATTATTCTACAGCTGAACCCAAGGACAAGGCCGAGATACACCATGGGTTTTCCTGTGGTAGTACCAGCTGGGTTAGGTTCCCGAAATGAAGAACCTTAACGGAGCCACCCAATGGGGTCACAGCATGTCACTTGCAGTGTCATGGCTGTATTTCCTAGGGAATATGGTATGGGGTTTCCCATCAATGTGACTGATCACCAATTCAGTTAATGTGACATGGCTCCCATTTCGTTTAATGTGACACAGTATAGTGTGCGCACAGGCAGTAACTGAACAAGCAATGTATACTTTATTTCATCTATTTTCGACTACAAGCATTTCAGAAAAAACAGACTATAGGTAACAAACTAAGCTTAAAGAGCCACGCCTGGTAATGATGATGCAGAGGCTAAAGCTTTTGAGGCGACTGTAAAAAAGGCTATGGAGGAAGCCACTAAGCCTATTAAGGATAAGCTTGAAAATTTGAAATTGAAAATTGAGGAAACGGCAGGTCATAACAAAGCTAATATGAGGCAATCGTTTCTTTATTTTAATCCATTTTGAATGTTCAAAAAGCATGACATTTGATGTCAAATTGGATGATAAGGATGATGACTTGCCTCCTGCTACCCCTGGCAGAAACATATCATCTGGTACTAGTTGGAATTGTGCTTGTTCTTAATTTTTTTGACAAATTGTTGTTTGCAGATGAAAATGAAAAGACCGATGAAGCTGATGATTGAATGTTGCTGGGCGGCCATGGTACAAAATTGGCCAACAGCAAAGAAATTATTGATTAAAATGGAACGTTTTTGGGCGGCTGTTATCAAAAAGTGGCTGACAACAAATGAATTAGTTTTGATTATGATTCGAAATAGTATTAGCATTGCAGCACTGCTGCCAATTTTTGCAGGTGTCTTTTGTAATAATGTTGATGCCATGAAACAATTCCAGTTGTGTGGAACTAGTAGAACTGGACATGCTTTGGAAATCCCTAGAAATGCTGTTTGCCACCAGTCTCCAATGAAAAACTTGCTCAAACCTTATAGAGTCAATATTAGTGTTTTTGTGCCAAGAAGTGAACCTCAATTTTCACATGCGTACAAATGTGTGCTTTGAACCAGAAAGATTTGTACTAACACTGAATTTTTTGGCTCAAAGGGAATCACTAGAGATGAAGCCTATACTACTGTAGTAACTGATGCTGAATGTAGATCTGTTCACTTGATGAAACAGTAGATCAAGTTTTGATACAAAGTGCATTGAATTTTTGGATGACAATCAAGTCCTCGACAATTGACTATAAATGGTGTTGATATGATTATTGTAAATCAGTGACTAATTACTTAATTGAGGAGGAAAAAGCAGCCTCTTGGAATGGTGAAAACTTGTTCACTGATTTGGGAAATGTTGGTGGATGCATTGCAAGTGATGGCCACTGCACTGATTCTTATGGTACGATCATCTGCGATGAAGCTCAGTTTCAAATTGTTTGTCCAGTTGTGTTCAATGGTAAATTTATCAATGTCATAATTGACGAGACAAATATGAGCATTGCTCAAATAATATTACAAATGCTCTTTATACACACCAAAGTATTGTTTGTAAAATTCATGGAAGGAAATTTATAGCTGCGCATGTAGTTGAACCTAGAGGTGAAGTTCACAATGCCACTGATTTTGATCCTGTAAATGCTAAATTGAATTATCTTGAATATAGGATTACACAGAATGAAATTGATCATTTTCGTGCTGTGTGGATGCAATTGTGCCATCATGCTCAAAGATATTTGGATATGATTGCAATTGTTGGCTTTTGATGTGATGCTTGGTCCCTGTGCTTTTCTTCAGTGAACTGATATTGTTGCACAGTTTGCTGGTGATGCTTCCTCAGTATGGATGTGTAAGAATGTTGCAGCATCTAAAGTTTTTAGTGACTATAAAGTTGAAAATTTTTGTTACAAGTTGTTGCCTGTTGAGCTGGATGGAAAGATAATGTTTGTATCTCCACCCGCCAGGTATCTTGTGCACTTTAGTGAAACAGTGAATTGCTTACATCACACCATAGGTATTTTTTGCAAGAATGGCAAATGGATCACTAATTCTGGACCAGTGCATGTGAGCAAGGTACCACTTGAACTTGTGTGGAACAAACAGCAAAATATATTTCAATTTGATGCACCAGGTTTGTTTCACAGTAATATATTTACTAGGCCGCACGATAATTTTGCACTCTTCAAGCAATATATTCACAAAATTCACATGCTTGAACAGTTGACACAGTGTCTGGTGAATTTCACCTCCCAAATGTCTTTGCAACCTGGTAGGGTTTATAAAATGTTGTCAGGAGTAGGGAAGGGATTGACAAATGTCATTCAAGGAGCAGGCTCAACTTTGGAGCATGTAATTGATAACTTGGAGAAAAATATGGTATCCGGTTTTAGCAATTTGTTGAAAGGACCAATACAATTGTTGATAAATTTCTTGATCTGCATAGTTGTTTTGTTTGGGATTGGATATGGTTTCTATTTGTATTTGACAAGGTGCAGACAACACCCTAAATGAGTGACCATGGCACAGAGGCCAAATGGGAGGATCAGTTTGGGAAACACCCTTTTGCATTTGTCAAGAATGAAAAATTGAAATTATGCGAAATTAATTTGATTATTACCGTTCATCACAATGATGAATTTGGTGGTCATTATAGTTGCAAGAAAACTTTGGAACTAATTTTATGGAAATATCATTGGGACAAGACAAGATGTGCTACAGTATTGTAAAATCTGTAAGCTTTGCCAAATTAATAAACCGACAAGGAAAAAAGTTGTTGCTTTGTTGAACCTATTCCAATTTTAAGACCTTGGTGTTCATAGACTATTTCACAAAATATGTTGAAGCTTTTGTAACTTTGGACATTACAGCTGACACTATTGCTCATTAATTTGATAACAAAATTGTTTGCAGGCATAGAGCCCCAGGAATTTTGCAATCTCATCCGGGATCAGACTTTGTGTCAAACTTGATGGCTGAAGTGACTAATCTCTTTGGCACTAAGAAAGTGCACACTACAGCATATCATCTAATGGCCAATGGCGAAGTTGAAAGAGTAAATCAGACTCTTATCACATGTCTGAGAATGTATGTTGATAGCATACCTGTAAGACCTCCGACCAGTTGGGGGGGGGGGTAAATCCGAAATTTTGGGGGTGGGGTAGGAAAAAGTCGAAATTTTTCCCAAAAAAGACCAAAAAACATACACTTTTTTGAAAATTTTTTTAATTTTTTCCAAACTGGGGGGTTGGGGGGGGGGAAATGATTTTGGGTATAGGGTTGGCCGAGTTGGGGGGGGGGACCCCAACCCCCCCAAGTACAGGTATGGTTGATAGTAATCAGATTGATTGGGATGAACATGTACTGTATGCAAAGTTTGCAACAAATACTCATGTTAATGATAGTAGAGGCTATAGCCCATTTGAATTGGTGTATGGACGACAGCCATTGTTGCCAATTGACAGTACTTTAAATTACAGTCAACCCATGTATTTGATGGATTTGGAAACATATGATCAGGAAGTGAAGAAGCACTTCATGAATGCATTGACTGTGGTTCAAAACAAAATCAGTGAATCACAGGCATGGTATAAGTTTCAGTTTGATAGAAGTGCTGATGAGGTTGACTACAGAGTAGGTGATCTGATATTAAAGGAATCAGAAATTATTGGATAAGGGTTGATCAAGAAGTTGATGCCGGTTTATGTTGGGCCATACAAGATAATCAGTGTGAAATATCCAAACATTGTGATTCAGTTGTGTGACAATGTGAAAGTTATTGAAACAATTGATGTCAATCATTCAAAGAAATTCCATGCACACAATGTTGAAACTGAACAATCGGACAATTCGATGCCCAGGATCAAAGAGAAAAGAAACTGATCGACTATCGACACAAGCAACTTGTGGATCAATGGCCAAGATGAAGAAGCTACGATACATCCTATACCCTGGAAACGATAATTTGGATGAAGAGACTGATTTGTTAAATGAGGGCGTTTGAAGCTAAGGGGGAACATGTCAAGTGCAACGCAAGTTATAATTGATTCTTATGAAAATTAGATAACGATTACTATTTGTTGATGCAAAATTAAGCTCCCAAAGTCCAGTTTAGTTTTCCTAAATATTTTCACCACTTCTTATCAGTAATGACCCACTATGTTTTGCCCACCTGTTTACAGCTAACCTTTTTATCTTTTTTTGACTCGTGTATAAATAGCTGATCTGCTTGTGATGATTAGTTTAGTTCTATGCCCCAAATAAACTATTTATCACTAGTAAGTTTTGTTCGACTATAGCAACATGGTTGCTATAAGCTAAGTACTGGGTACTTTTGTGTTTCTCCTCGAGGCTAGCATTCACTAGAAAGAACCTGTGTCATAGACCATGGCAAATGGTACAATTACTATACACCATTCATTTTGAAATGGTCTATGCAGCAATCTCATTGAAACTTATTAAGTACAATATGGAAAAGTTAGTTAACTTTTTACTGTTATCAATCAAACAATTTGTCCATCAGTGAGCAGCAAAGGGAATATTTGAAAAATTTCTTTACCGATCTGTTTGAGCGGTCCAAATCTCTCTGGTAGCACTCATGTATTGATGCAGTTCTGTTCAAATCAATAGTGGAGGAGCAGGCTGTTATCCTGATGATTTAGGCCTTTCTAATTTTGATGAGAATGCATATAAAATTGAACTGTTGTGCAGGTCTCTCCTTAGGGTTTAAAGAAAGATAGGCTTGGTTGTAACCAGTTAGAGCATCTCCTTGGCTAGGCCTTGGATATAGTGCAACAGTTTGCTCCAAACCTCGCAACAACAATTAACACTCACATTTTCCAATGGGGCCTCACAACAGCTCTTTGTAGACTCCCAAGGGAAAATATAAGTCCTCTGGAATTAAGGACAATTGAAGGATCCTTAGAGTGGTCTTCCATCCGACTGACATCTGCAAGAGGCATGCACCTGGGCCTAAAGCCTTTTGCAACTTACCGTAAACCGACTCTGATATAGATAACTTAATAAATAAACAAATAATGTTAAAAGAAGGCAGACGTGCCACTGAAGAAATGCAAATTAATGACCTGCTTGCTGGGTAAAGGTTTATTAGTAGATGCAGGCATAGAAAGTAAAAATATTCTTATAAAAACGATGAATGATTTCATCATCACTTTCACTTCTTTCTGTGGCACTCCATTGCAATGCAAATTGTCTGTACCACTGGTCACTCCATGTGGCACTCCATTGCAATGCAAATTGTCTGTACCACTCCATTGCAAATGCAAATTGTCTGCACCATTGTTGATTTGCACATCGACTTTCCAATCACGACTTTGACAGCAATGGGGTTTCCAATATCCCTCATGCATCAAAACCGACCTACGGGAGGTCGAAAATTTCTCTGCCGAGTTGCCCCGACATCATCAAAATTTCTGCCCTAATTTGGCCAGCTCCCAGCAAGCTGGTTTGCCTAGTTCAATTAGTCCTGTAGTTACTAGTTCACAGGACTCAACAAATACCAGGGACTGTACCGCAATGGCTGGCAAGTGATGTATATGTTGACCTCAGCTTTGGTGAAATAACCTCCCACCCTGAGGAGTTGATGTTGCTGTTGCCACATAATTGGATTGATCCCAGGCTTGGTCTCTTGGTCTGCATGTTGTGCCAAAGTTGTTGATTGATCGGTTTATTTGTGCATGCAAATTACCTTTCCTGCTTTCAATTTTTTCTAAAATAAACTAATTTATAAGATTATTATTACGATTCTAAAAAAATGGCATGGAAATGAATGAGTATCACTAAATTTAAAAATGCTCTGGAAAATTCAGCAAAAAATTGGAGAATTGAGCAAAAAAGAGCAAAAAATTGCTTCCCTTTTCGGCTTAGCAACAACATTGAATTTGACATTTTTGATCAACCTTTCCTCTGTCACGTGCCAATCAATTTTGCCCAAGGTCACATGATCTATATCATGCTTATACTTTATTTTTTCGCCGCTTTTTGTTTAACAGTTACTTACTCTTACTTTTTGTTTGGTTCATTATGATTTACATGCATTTTTGTGTGCATTTTTGTGTTTCGTTTCTGTTTCATTTTGTGCTTTCATTTCCATTGCATTTTGTCATTTTTCATTGCGCACATAGACTACAGCATGTAACCTGTTAGTTCGAATTTCTTCCAAGATGAGCTCTACGAGCTCATGGCCATAATTGGAGCATTACGTTCACCTTTTATCAGTAAAAACTTGCAACGTTTCGCAATGCGAAATGACTAGTTTGGAGATTCTCTCTAAAAGATGTTCATATGTTCAGCATGGAGAGTGAAACTCGCCTCAATGCTTAATGTATTCGAACTGGAAAATGTCTATGTGACCATAGGCATCTTCTGCAGCAATTTACGCTGCAGAAGTTAGCTTCGGCTTTGTTAGCTCCACCCAGGGCATACTGTAGGTCTATGAGGCTCATTAAAAGGGCCTGCTTCGTTAGTTTTGTACTCATTTTTGGTCTTACATTGCTTTCTTTGCGTTTAGCTCTGCCTCTTGCATCCCTCAACTTTTATATTGATATTTTACATTACATTGCATCCGCTGCCTACAGTTGCTAATAAATTTGCATATGCTTTCATGTCTATTGTTGCATCCGCCCCCTGATTCCTACATAGGAGTATATACGTCGCCCCTCTGGCCTAGAACTTTCCGGCCGCTCCACCCCTGGATTGCCTGTGTCACCCCCGGATCCCTTTACAGTACACCCTCCCCCGAACCTAACCAGACTGCCATCACCTCGTTCCCCTCATTCCACGACCCCTGAACCCATGAACTTGTCGCTTTGTGCCAAGTCGTAGTTTGAGAAAAGGACCAGGTAAGTCTTCTCGGGGGATTATTGCTGTTGAGAGTGTATTGTGGGAACCCTTTCCTAAGTCGGTCTCCCCTTGAGAATCCCCTCAGTTAGAGTAGCTCTTGTACCTCTTGGTTAGGGCCAAAAAGGGGATTTAGGTTTACAATTGGGTCCCCTACAGTAGGCTATTCCGCAAATGGCCTTGTCCTTCATTTTCACTGAATGGGACCAGGGATTGCCACCCCTGACTCGGCAGTGTTGTCCATTACTCTACAGCAGAACCCAAGGACAGCACGGAGGTACCCTATAGGCCCTATTATAGCCAGTACCAGCTGGGTTAGGTTCCGGAAGTAGATACCCAAACAAAGTCCCCCAACGGTGTCACAGCATGTCACTCACAGTGACATGGCCATTTTTTTCTATAGATATGGCATGGGTTTTTCCCATCAAGGTGATTGGCCACAATTTCGTTTAATGTGACATGGCTCCAAATCTACTTAATGTGGCACCTCCGATTGAAGATCAGGCTTAACCAGCACGCTTCCCGCTTGTTCCTTGTAGAATTCCTTGTAGCTAGCAGTGGCTGCTTGTCTACATTGACACACTCTGCTGAGGCCCCCTCAGAGTTTGACCTTTTCCTTAGCTAATTACTGAATAAATTTTTCATAAATATGTTTGGCCAACATTTGTTGGATCCTTTCAGAAGAATAAATTCCTGGGATTCCTTCCTCATGAAATTTACCCCTACTCATCAGATCTATAGCTGATACAGTTGCATTTGGTTTGTCATCAGAAGTAATCTGATCTTTAAGACGCTTCTGTATAGCCTGCTGGCACAAGAATTGTTGCTGGGCCAGGCCCTTTTGCTTCTGAGTCTTGGCCTGAGGGGCCTTGCATCTCACTTTCAGGTCATCTATTTTCAGGTCCTTTTTCTGGACAGCTATTTCCTGCAATGTTTCCTGTATTTTATCCAGAATAACATCAATGCCCGATATTTTGGCAGCTGTTTCATCTATTAGGCCTTGAACCTTAGCTTCCTCAATTTCTTCCTGCTATGTCTTGGTCTCCATGGAAGTTTGGTCTTCCAATGTTTGGCTTGCAGGTTCTAAAATTTGGCTTTCCTCCTCCTCTGAACTAGAGTTGGAGTCTGAAGCTCATATCTTTGGCCACAGCTGTTTTATTTTTGCAGGTAATACAGCTAGAGCTGGAGGCACCGACTGCATAATAGTCACCACTACTGGCTCTATTTCTGCTGATGTTTGTGGTTGAGCTACTGTAGTTTTCTGCACTACTGCTGGTTGAGCTTTTGGTGGTACAACTCTTACTACTGCAGCAGCCTGTGGAGCTACTATGGTAGCCACTGGTGGTTGCAACTTGACTACCCGCACTACCATTTCCTACAGGGTTTTTACTTGTCCTGACCCTCCAGCTTGCGCTGTCTGGGAAATGAACGATTGATTTAATGGTACTTTGGAGACTAACTCAATGGGTGGCATATATGTAAGTGTATACCCTGGCAATTTGGAGGCTAAAGTTCTCTCCTAGAAACTGTTGGTAATGAATTTCAGTCTGATATGTATGTTGTAGTGTATTTCTGCCGATTTGTAGGATTATCACCATGTTTGTCACTTTTACAAAGAGGCGCGCAGGTACAAAGTGGAGCGAGTGACGCGGACCATCAAGAGACATCTTACTGTAGCGCAAATTGGCACGCGTGTGTCGGGTTCGCTCCCTCCTTATCATTAATGTTATATGTTTCGCGATAGCCCGCCTCCCCATGCACAAAGAATATTTTGTGTTTTCCCCTAGCAGGTGGGAGTTTTATATTATTCTTCCCTACTCACGTTTGTATGCGTAAGTGTGCTTTGTGTTAGATAAAACTGGAGAAAACTCTCCCTTTTATTTGCATTATGTTATTGGGAAACAAATTAAGGAACTAGGTTTTCTTAGTTTGTGGGGTAATTATCATCGGGTTTAAGTACACTAATTAAGTAATTAATTGGGTAAGCATGGGTGATGGAAATATGTGCATTAAGGACGAATTCTGGAACCCCTCCTGCCTCCACTCTCCGAAACCCCGATTATCTTAAAATACAACATTGGTGACCGCTTGGTTTGCACACTTCCTTTCCACGCCATGGCGCTGCATCTGACTCTGGTCACCAATTCTGGAAAACCAACTACACAGCTCTTGCACCCAGGGTTACCAACCAGGCTTCTACAACTTGCGTAAATAGATGCCAAAACTAAGCCATACATCACCAGACCAAACACGCCTTCTGTCCTGATCAAGCTGGCCAAACGCTTCTACTGCAGTGCACCGTACTTTGAATTTCGATCAGACAACACCACTGCCCACAACAAATCCTACGCAATTGGCCGCGCCACCATCGGTAAGTCTCCCGCCCCCTAACCTGCCTTTGTCTCTGTTCAGTAACTCCTCGTTAGATGGGACTACACACACACCAGCGCCGCCCAGCAATGCCGCACTCGCTCCGTCTAAAATCTCGTGCCGCCATCTTCAGGTCAAAGTTCAACTACCACGGCCACCACATATGCTAGCACGCCAGCCATATCGCAGATACTGCCACTCAGCACTGCCCCGCACACCAATACTGATCCTACCATCACCTGCACCGATTCTTCAGATTCTTTCATCAATATTGACCCAACACTGGCCCCAGCTGCCACTCGAGTGCCCCCAAATGATCACCGAAGCAGCCTGGCCATAGCTAATGCAAACAAAATCCACAATTCTTGATTAGAAGCAGGCGATGCCCTTGAGCAACTTAGCACTGCCCAGACACGGATCACCAACAATGTCCCGATGGTTCAAACTATTGATCAAATTATCGGCCGGTTTCCAACCAAATCCAAGCCCAACAAGTACACGTTCAACGTGAAATCCAAGAGCAAGTTCAAGCCACCAACGCGGGCTTCGCCCCCCTTGCGAAACAGATGCAACAACTTATTTCTACTACTACTGTGGCTGTTACGAGCAACAACTGGCCGACACCTCGACCACCCCCAGTGACCTCACGGTTTCACAGCGAGGAGCCTTGCGATATTTATATCCCTAACGAGACTCTCGGTGAAACTGAACCCACTTTGGTCTTTGGTCGTCCATTAGCATGTGTTAAACCGAAGGCACCGTCCAAGGACACCTTGTATAATAATGAATTTTCGTGTACCACCCCTGGCGAAGACGAAATCCCCTACACCGTGCCTCAAAGACGCCCACCACCCACTGTCAACCCATTTGGATTCTTGGACTACCCACCCGAAGATTATTATGATAACCCGCAACCTCGTTTCTAATTGCCGCGCACGTCTCACCCAGAAGAGGACAGTCGAATCAAAACTATTGTCAATAATATGCACCCACTGGTAATCTATGGTTCCGCAACCAACAAAGGCCTCCTACGTTTCTTCATTGGCCTGGAAAATGAATTTGGATAGGACGCATCGAATCATGTCAAGATGAGCACACTTCGTCGCCTTACCCACGATACGCCAAGGGATATGATCCAAGATATGACGGGGTATGAAGACGCAAAGAATTTCCTG
This sequence comes from Romanomermis culicivorax, assembly GCA_963922205.1. Taxonomy (NCBI): domain Eukaryota; kingdom Metazoa; phylum Nematoda; class Enoplea; order Mermithida; family Mermithidae; genus Romanomermis; species Romanomermis culicivorax. The sequence continues at coordinate 170,528 of CAWUHX010000354.1, forward strand.
ATGTTCCAATTGGCCCCGGACTGCAATCAAATAACCCTCAAGCATGAACTAGCATCCATCACTCTTGAAGCTGGAGAAGAACCCACCACGTTTTTGAGTAAGGTAATGACATATGTTCAGTTATTAAATCAAGATGAAGACCAAACTTTTCGGCACAAACAAGTAATTGACCCTTTTTCAACTAAAATGCCTGTTTTCTATCAATTGACTTTTGGAGAGCAAGCAAAAAAGTTCACAAACATTCAACAATTGGCCAATGCCATTGCAAAAGCCTGCACTGTCCTCAATGCAACTAAAGCCGAAATCAGAACTGCGGACTGACCTATCCTGGTGAATCAGGCCGAGCCCAATGCGACCATGCCAAGATCGCCCCAGCCTTTCAAACGTCGTTTTGACTGCGGCCACAGCATGGATCATTCGCAGGAATGCTACTGCGACCACACACCTTCTGCCAATCGCCGACTGCAAAATACAATGCCAGCGCCCAATAAATTTGTCTCTTTCCAATCATGGCAATCAAATCCATTGCCACAACCGCAACCACGAACTGAAATGCTATTAGAACAACTGATCCAATACTGGGACCGCGACTGCAAAGAATGCCAATCCTGGCAACACCCCAAGGAATTTCAATCTACCGCACGCCACCAGATTCCTCACCAGCAGTCTCAACCAGGGGACAACTACAACAACCGTTTTGATTGCTCAGCATCAATCAACAGGTTTTTGCTGCGACGCTCACAAATCCCCAATGCACAACACCGAAGATTGTGTTTGGCTCAAATGCCAAAATGCTCAGCAGAATAACTGTCAGGATCCAGGCCAACAATCTTATGCCACTGAACTGTGGAAGCTCGATTTTCGCCCCAATTCTAATGATATCCGCTGACAACGCGAATGGAGACCGCGTCACGGAGCACCCCCAAAGTGGCCCGAACCTCTCCATCCAACAGCTCCCTCAACTATTACCACGAAGGTAATTCTTTTTCTTGTCCTAATGATTTTGTTCAGAATACCTACTCCATCTATCCGAATGCCAATTTCACCCCACCATAGAAGCAGCACATTCACTATAACGCTGCGCCAGTCCCCTATGTAACTACGCCTACAGATTCATCCTGCGCCAGTTCACAATCTTCCCAACTTCCACTCACCCTCCTGGCTTTGCTGTCCACTTCCGCCATTCCCGCAACCCCCTTGGATGGGCCCACCAGTAGTCAATCAACATAGTCAATCAACATCTGCCGCCAATATGGTTATCCCTTCCAAAGAAATCACTTCAGCAGCTCCCATAATTAGCCCAGGAATCATCTGCTGGAATGTGACCAATCACGCCTTTCAGGACCTGTGCCACATTCACTCATCCCTTTGTCAAATCGACAACCTAATGCCGTCAACCAAGACATTTGAACCAAAATACGCCTCCATGCGGGCATTTCAAATACCAATTAAGATTGGCACCACCAACGCCACGCACTTAATGACACCAGCGCCCAATGTTCCATGTTGTCCTCCGGTCTTGTCAAACATGCTTTCGGCAAGCAATCACTTCAGCTCCCTGTATGTGGCAAGGTCAAGGTTGCAGATGGTGCCATGGTAAACACCCACAGCCCAGTTGTAGTTACCATGGAATCCACCTTCGGCCAACATATGATCAAATGTGTAATTCTCGATGACGACAATAATGATCAATGTATCATCGGATCCTCAACTTCTTAAATGAAAAACTTAAATGAAATACAAGATGTTAAGCTACCGCTCAAGGTAATCATGTCGGTTTGCCCACAAACAGAGCTTTTCCTCAATGCCGCACATGAAAACGCTCTGGAAGAAATTCCCGAAACAGAAAGAGTAAGTTTTTGTGATGATAAATCAGAACTTTTAGCCAACTAGAAGAAATCGAAGCCGAGAAACTTATATGGCAAGCTCAACCCAGTCCACCCTAATGGCCATCATGGCATCTGGAGGTCACCGAGCTTGCAAAACCTATCTACCTCATCGCTCAAGCATCTGTCTCCATTTTGCCAAATTGCCAGCAATGGGGGACTGGCACCGTTTTCCCGTCAATGATTGTTATCATTCCCAGTGTGATTGTCCAACCACTGACCACCACTAGCATCGCCCCAGAATTCCCAATCGAAACGGAGATTGTCAATGTCACCAACAGTAAATGCCCTTTGCTATTTGTTAACAACACATCAAATAGCATCAAGCTCTGTCCTAACCAACTTATTGCTGTAGCAAAACGTGTGCTAGAATATGCCAAAATTTCCACTGATTGTCAAGTAGCAACCGTGGCCGCAGACCGTGATTTAACCAACCACAAATGGGCCACCCTCGTCAAACTGCTTCCACGCCACACTGACCAACAAAAATTGGAGTTCGCCTTGAGCAAAATGACCACCAAAACGTACGTAAGGCTGCCCAAAAGGATAAAGCCCTCAGTATGCTCCAAGCAAACTGCCATGTTTTCAGTATTCCTGGCTACAAACCAACTTTTATGAACAAGTTGACCATCGGCATTGACACCAGCATGGCAAAACCGGTATCCCGCCCCTATTACCGCGCCACCATGGAGCAAAGACCCGTCCTCAGCCGCCACATCCAGGAAATGCTCGACAATGACTTTATCCAACCGTCCCACTCGCCCTGGGCTGTGCCACTATTTCTCGTAAAAAAGAAGGATGGCTCCTGGCGCCCCATCGTAGACTACGGCCAAATCAATGATGTAACGCCCAGCAACAAATTCCCGATCCCAGGCATTGACGATTACCTGGATGGGATGGGTAAAGCAAAATTTTTCACCATGCTCAATCTCAAAGCTCTTGACAACGACTCACATGATAAAACAACCTTCATCTACCAAGAAGGCTTGTTTCGGTTCAAAGTTTTGCCGTTTGGTTTGAAAAATGCACCCCCCCCCAATTCCAACGTCTAATGGAAAGAATTCTCTGGAAAAAAAATTTGGAAAATTTGCCTCGTATATATTGACGATATTATTGTTTTCTCAAATTCGTTTCAAGAACACTTGGAACATTTGCAGATCATTTTCGACGCCCTTCGCTACCCCAATTTAATGCTCCACCCTGATAAATGTGAATTCTTGCGGCTGCAAGTGAAATTCCTGGGACATCTCCTTAACGCTGAGGGTATCGCTGCTGATCCCGAAAAAGTCAAAGCAATTGCGGAGTATGAATTTCCCCGAACCAAAAAAGGTATGCAAAGTTTTTTAGGTCTAGTACAATGGTGCAAACGTTTCATCCTGCAATTGGGGACCCTATCAGGCCCGCTTTACTCACTTCTCTGCCATGACTCGAACTATCAATTTCACAACAATCACAAAGTCACTTTCGAAGGCATCAAGAAAGTCTTAACTTCCTCGCTCTTTCTCCACTATCCCGTGTACGATGGCAAAGCTCAATTTGTCATACAAACCGATGCCAGTATGACTGCCATCGGAGAAATTTTGTACCAGGAAAATGGCAACGATCAATGGGTCATCGCCTACAAAAGCCATGTGCTCACTGATGCAGAGACACAATACAGTACAAGGGAACGCAAATGCCTCGCCATTGTCTACAGTTTTCGGATGTATCGCCACTACGTTTATGGTCAAAAGGGTTATCATTCGCACTGATCACAAACCGCTCGAATGGCTCAAAGAATCAGATTACGATTACAAAGTCAAATAAGTCAAAGGTAAAGATGACTGCGAGAATCACCAGCTCCATGTACTGAAGATTTAGCCACCGAAATTTTTCATCCCAACTTCCGCCCTGCTGGTGCAATATTGGATGCCGACTTGACAGTAACTGATATACTCCCAGCAGGAGCCTCGCTGCACACCAAAATTGATGTGGATGTCAACGCCATCACCCATGCAATGACAAAGAAACCCATCAGTCAACCCGCACTCTCCAATCATATGCCATTGGCCTCTGACTATGCGCTGCTTCCGGTTGAAGTCATTATCCTCACCTCCCAGGACAACGTCAAACAAGTACAAGCCGCCGATCCCGCAGCTACCAAAATCATCACCACTCTCCAAACCAGCAATGCCGCAAAACATCCCCCTGTTTTCTTCACCAAAGACGGTCTTTTGTATTGCCAGATCAAAGACAACTGCTAGCTTGTCGTGCCAGCATCCATGGTTGACCAAACGCTACACAAGTTCTACGGCGCAAAAATATTGAACCACCAAGGCTCTAATCACACGCTGGCAGCCATCAAAGCTCATTTTTGGTGGCCTCGAATGGAAGAAGCCGTCCGCAAATAGATCAAATCCTGCAAAATTTGCCAGTTGACATTGCTGCGAATGCCATGGCCTCCACTTCTATTGCCCATACAACCAATGCACCCCTTCGAAATTGTCGCCACTGACATCGTGAACATATCGCCAGTCAGCAACAAACGCCCATATGTTATTGTGTTTCAGGACTACTTTACCAAAAGGATCTCCGCGCACCCCATCCCTGATCAAAAGGCGTCAACCATCGTCGAATGTTTCGTAAACAATGTTGTCCTTATGCACTGCAGCCTGCTTGTAATCCTTTCCGATCAAGGTGGATGTTATACCTCGAAATTGATGCAGGATATTTGCGAGCTCCTCAAGATCCGAAAAGTCAAAATGACTGCTTACCATCCACAATGCAACCGAATGGTCGAACCTTTCAACCAAACCCTGATCACACAACTAAAGAAGTATACCGCGGATGATCTGGACATCTGGGAATGCTACCTGCCATACCCCGTTTTTGCTTACAATGCAGTGCCTCATACGGCCACATGCCATTCACCCTTCAGTCTCTTACGAGGATAGGAACCAGGCATAACTTTCGACTATGACTGCGCCCATCGACTGACCTTGCCGCTCAATTAGGACAAGTACCAACACATCCTCATGCAAGTGCAACTAAAAATGCATGAAAAAATCAAGACTAACCTCGAGAAAGCTGCTAATGTCAGCAAAGCATATTTTGACTGAAAAGCCCGCAAATGCGACTTCGACGTTAACAACCTCGTTTTACTGACCAACACCTGAAAAGTCAATAAAATCCAATCCAACTTCATTGGACCATTTATCATCAGGGACGTGGCCTGCATGGCCGAAAACGTTGTCACCGTCGATTTGCTCAACGCCCCCACCGACCGCAAAATGTCTCCACCCTGGGTTTGAAACAGTTCATCCCAGGACCTGCTAAGGACATTTTCGACTTCGAAGCCATAGGTCTGCACAAGTTTCACACTTCGCAACCACAACAAGTTTGATTCAAAATTTAATTTGTGATACAGCACTCGTCACGCAGAGTTGTACATAATTTTCGCCCTTTTATTGCTTAATGATTCTCAAAATGAACTGGAGAAGGGTACTAGCAACCTGTAGTCTGTTTTCCTTGAAATGCTTTGAAATGCGTTCAAAATATAAAAGTAGAGAGCAAGTACTATTTTAGATGTTCACAATTTTCTACTGAACCATTTGTCACATGAGGCGAAAAGTTTGTGAGCTTATTCAGTGAACCTTCAACAATTTTTTGAATGAAAAATCTTATTTTAAAAGCTGCGTTTTATGCATCTTTGATGACATAGTTGATTTTTATCCCTTTGCTGTTCAGAAATCATGAATGCCATTATTGAATTGGATACATCATTAGGGAATTAGCCCTAAATTCTGAGTATCCTGGTTCTGTTAAACTTTCAAACTCAACTGCTCTGGCCAATCTGCTAATGGAGCAGCAATGTTCTCAAAAGCTTGCTTAAGTGTCCATTCCAAAGCCTTTGTTTCTTCTACCATATCTCTAGAGTTACTTATCATCTGCCTGGAAGTGCTTAATTCAAGCTTTGACTGGCCAGTTATATTCTAAAATTCTTCTGAAACTGAAGACTGCCTACCTTTGGATACTGAATCCTGATCACTCAAATCTAACTTGGAAGGACTTACTAACAAATCAAAAGTGCTCAACTCAAGCTTACTTTAATCTATGTATTCGCCTTCAAACAAATCTGACAATGGATTTATAGTCAAATGAGCATACGCTAGCTCAAATCTGTCTTTGGAGTACTGTCCCATAGTGAATCTGATCACTTGACTTGACTCAAGAGCATGCAAAGACTCAAATCTAATAATGAGTACAGTGTTGAGTGAATGACTTAATCCACCACATATGAGTTGCGAGAGGTCTCTCAAGTCACTTTAATTAACTTCTGACTAAATGGACATTTGCTTGGACACTTGGATTCCGATCTTTGTCTCAGACCTCTAGTCTGTAGCTAACATATAGCTTTCTTAATCTATAAACCTATCTACCATTTCAGAAACTCTGGTCAAAAAACAAACTAATTTTCTGAGTTGCAATATCTTCTTTTACTTTTCTTCCCTTCCCCAGCCCATCCTCCAAGTTTGTCATGGTCCAAGCTCAAACTATGACCCAGGTCCTTGTTAGAAAGTTAAGCAAAGGCAAGCAAGTATTTACAACTTACTTTACTGGTGAATAATACAACAAGAATAAGTGATAACACAGAACTACAACATGAAAAAAGACACTGCTTATATACAATGCAAACTGTGTCAAACATCATTGATGAGCTAAATTGGATCAAAGTAAGCATAAAAAGTCATATGTAAATGCTCACTGTAATTTTGTAATAAACTGGAGAATAAAAATTATGATAGGAAAAGGCATTACAGAAACAGAGAGCTGTTTGAGGCAGAAACTGATAGAGAGAAATATACCAAAAAGATACAATCAAAAATGATTCATCAATGTCAAAATCTAAAGATAATAATATCAACAGGATTTACCAAAATATTTACAGGATTTCGTTGACACTACAGAAAATTCTAAAGTCAAAGACAGGTAAGCCTAAATTCGATTGAGAATGCTTGTTTACTCTATTTGTAATACAATATCTTTTTCTGATTAATTTTATTGCAGAACTTAATAAAGGTGAAGTCCAAATTTAAGGTTTTCCTCCAATTTTGCATCGTTTTTTGGCATATAATAGTGGCGAAATTGACGATCGCTTTCCTGACAAGACTTCAGCAACATCATGGGCAATGGTATCTGGACAATCCTCAAACAAGTTGTGGTTATAAATAGAAGAGTGAAAATATTGTGATCTTGCCTATCATTGAATTTTGTTTATTTTAACAACAAATGTAATAAACTTATGCCCAAAGTCTCATGAATTTAAATTTTCCCTAAAATTGAGTACATCAGAACTTGAATAATTTTGGAAAATATGAATTTCAGAATGATCAGACTTTTTGCTTTCCCTTCCAACAAGAAAAACAAAGCTTCTCTTCCATATTTATTCATTATTTTTTACTGTCAGTTACCCAGCATACAATCTATATTTTATTACTTCCTATTTGAGCAAAAAGAAAAATGACTGAAATTTTCGTTCAATTTGGTGATATAAATGTGTGCTTGTGCAATACTACTGTGTTTTCCAAAAATTTCCAGCCTACAATAATACAAGAAATCATGTCAAACATTTGCACTAAATATAGTACACGTTTTTATCTCTCCAGAAAAAAAACCATTTGAAAGAAACAGACTGTTGTATCTATCATTTTATATCAAATGGGCTATGCAGCTTGGCACTTGAATGCCTTATTTCCTACAATGCAAAAAAGTGTGCTGATCCATGGGATAAAAACTTAATTCCTTTGGATTGAGCTCAGTTAAAATGTGTTAATCTATTTTTTTGCTTAATTTAATCAGTTTAAGCAGAGAATTTCAGTGTATTATGACTATTCACAAGTTGCATTTAATGCATACTATCCAGAAAATTTCAGGAGTCTGAACATTTTTGGTTTTTGATTGGTATGCTATTGTAGAAGTGGGGAGCTTTTGTTCTCACTAAGTTAATATTTGGACACCACTGAAAACAGATTTGAAACCACAGTGGGGATGGATAGGAGTAATACACCATTGTAGAATTTCAGCCAGACCTTCCTGTATGCTCTGATTGACATGGTCCCATTTAATCATATTCCTGGTCAAGGTTAAGGTCTCTAAAGTTACCTTGTCGATTGGAGCACAAAGTTCAGAATGACCAGCTTCTGGATTATTTGTTAGACGATTATTTCTGACAATGGTTCGTCCATGGATGGCTCCTAATTTTTTTAATTTCGAACACTGATAATAATCAGTGGTTGATCCATCTGCTGATCTAACAGATTTGTTCTCCTAGAATAGATAAAAATGATTCAGATGGGCCATGCTTTCCCATTTAAATAACAGTAATTTTTGATGTTTCATAAGAATAAACATTGGTGAATCATAATCCATCTCAAATTTAAAAAACTGAAATTCGAGAAAAAATAGTTCTGTAACATCTGCTGATTTCCATTTTGACCACAATTTCTTGCTTTTCAAGGTGGAAAAGACTGTATGAACTTGATGTCTGGGAATCTTCATGATACAAAATGGTCAACTTAAACCTGCACATTTATTATTTTCGAGGAAACAGGATTTTTTGAAAAACATTTTCGAGGAATGGAGACTTTGGCTAAAATGGGACTTTGTAGATAAAATCTGAAGCACTATTCAAAGAATCGGGACTTTCGAGGAATTGGGACTTTTGTTGCATCGGGATGTTGGAGAGATAGGAAAATTTGATGAATCGACACACAACCATTGAAAATGCTTCATTTAATCACTTCCACTTCTCTGCTGACCTTGGATATCCAGCGGTCACAGGTTATCAAAACTGACTCAATAATATTCAATAATAAGGGCAAGAAAGTAAAATTGAAAAACACATATAGAAGTTTAGGGGAGAAATGCGTACAATAAAATTTAAAATACATTATCAAAGCTGGGCGGAATTGCTAGGAGTTGTCGTGTGAAATTATGATGCTCGTATACCCTGGCTACCCTTTCTGCTGTTCGTGGGAGATTCCTGACTTGGTTGCCATCCTAATGCTAACTGGACTTGACTGAGTTAGAGAAGAAGGAGGTTACTAGTCGAATGTGGAATACAGAGATTATTATTGAGGAAAAAACACAAAACACTGGTTAGGGAAATACAGAACAAAAATACAGCACTGTCGACACACAAACTTACAAGCACATGTCACAAAATAAACTCGAACAAAGTGCACGACTGCAAACCAAGAAGCAGACTGTCAAAAATGACAGCTAAAACAGGCACAGAGAATGCCAGTTACTAGTGTTAAACTCCGAAGTGGGGCACACCATAAACACATAAACAAATTGTGACATGAAGTCACGACAAAGCGACCAATTTCCAATTAAGAATAAGATGAGAATAAATAAAAAGGCAAAACGACGCCAAACATCGATTACAAACACTATGCAAAACTTTCCATTCATTGGTTTTTGGGCCAAAAATAGTATAACACAAACCGTTTTGACATATTTGTTTACCTAATGAAAGGTGGGCTTACTTTAACAACAAAAAAGTTTAGAAATAAACAAAATAATGATAGAGGACCAATGGTCAGAGGAATTGACCTTCTTACAGTCGTGGTGGTCCAGCAGCTTCAGCAATAAAAACGTCTCTGCAGGAATATGTGGTTTATGTCATGAAATGGGAATATCCTGCTAGATATATCGAGGACTTCAAGTGACAACATTCATGTCTGTTGCTTTATGGAACATGGACTGTACAATATTGAATAATGTGCTATTTATGGTTCGAAAGAACATTCGTTTTTGTTCAAAGTACAGTCATTTGATTTACAGTATCTCAAATATTCATTTCAGGGCAGGGCTCGACAAATTCGTTGAGACAGCTTAAATTCAACACATTTCGAACAAGCATGTAATCCTTGAAACACTGCGGCTCCCCAAAGAGCATGCAAACCTTTATGAAACTTTCTCATTTGTTGCCAGACCCAACAAACAATCAAATGAAACACTAAGATCATGTGGCATCTTATTTAATAGTGCTCATGTTTAGATTCCCCCCCCCCAGTCAGATTTGTTGCTTTTAACGTTTATAGGAGTGTAAGACGCAACAGTGTAAACTGTTTCTACAATAAAAATAGACTATAGTACCTGCTTCCTAGAATGATCATTTAAGCATTCAATAATGTTGACTCCAAGCTCAAATATCTTCCAGCAAGCATGACAAATCAAACACGTTTTGGGAGAGTAGCTACTCCTTGACGCAGTGCAGCTCCCCACCAGGTCTGCAAATCCTGATAAAAGCTTCTGCAACTATTGAATTGTCTGTTTTTTATAAAATGCTTCCAAATTGAAAACTAACACAAATCTGCTCTGTCGTCAAAATCGTTTACATAGAGCTCTTACAGTAAGATTTTCCGCTCGAAAAATTGTCAAAGTTCACAAATTTCCAGTCCCATAGGACATACTCTTTATCAGAAAATCATGTAAATGTGAAACACCACTTGCTTTTCGCTTTCATTATTTAGAAGCATTTCTAAAAAAACAGACTATAGAATATCGTGTCTCATCTAAAAAAAATAAAATTCCGCGGCATACTCTGAGAAGGTGCTCAGTGCTGCACAGGAGATTTTTCACTTTTTTCATCTCATTTTCCGTTAGTTTAAACAGTTATAAAAAACCTAAAGTGCATGATTGAAAAATAGTTTTTAAACGAGAGGATAGTTCAGTATCTGCGAAGTAACATGAATATTGATATATTGAATGAGGCCTTCTCTGAGCTGAATTATACCAGGTCAAGCAGAACCATTGTGTATCGCTATCCCGAATATACCCATATACCGAATGTACCGTCATCCTGAACAATGTATCAATTCTCGGCATTCCAAACATGTTCAATTTTATGTTTTATTCCATTACATTGGCTAATTCTCCTTTTCCTGAATACACATATTTTGTGTTGTTAACACTCATTTTGCCCTACCTTCTCAAAAATTAGGCTTAGGATTTCGCTCAGGCTTAAGAGGCTTAGACTTAGACTTATGCTTAACCTTGGGCTTAGGCTTGGGCTTGGGCTTGGGCTTGGGCTTGGGCTTGGGCTTGGGCTTGGGCTTGGGCTTGGGCTTGGGCTTGGGCTTGGGCTTGGGCTTGGGCTTGGGCTTGGGCTTGGGCTTGGGCTTGGGCTTGGGCTTGGGCTTGGGCTTGGGCTTGGGCTTGGGCTTGGGCTTGGGCTTGGGCTTGGGCTTGGGCTTGGGCTTGGGCTTGGGCTTGGGCTTGGGCTTGGGCTTGGGCTTGGGCTTAGGCTTGGGCTTGGGCTTGGGCTTGGGCTTGGGCTTGGGCTTGGGCTTGGGCTTGGGCTTGGGCTTGGGCTTGGGCTTGGGCTTGGGCTTGGGCTTGGGCTTGGGCTTGAGCTTGGACATGGGCTCGGGCTCGGGCACGGGCTCGGGCTCGGGCTTGGGCTCGGGCTCGGGCTCAGGCTCGGGCTCAGGCTCGGGCTCGGGCTCGGGCTCGGGCTCGGGCTCGGGCTCGGGCTCGGGCTCGGGCTCGGGCTCGGGCTCGGGCTCGGGCTCGGGCTCGGGCTCGGGCTCGGACTCGGGCTTGGGCTTGGGCTTGGGCTGGAGCTTTGGCTTGGGCTCAGGATTAGCCTTTGACATTATTCAGTGTACCGATATGTCAGTGTACCGAGTTTTTTCATTATGTGAATACTGCTGCGAATACTGATTCCAATACGTACGGGATAGGGATATATTTGGAACATCAATACGTTCGGTATACCAATACACAATCAACAGAACACTTGAGCATGCGAATTTTCGATTTTCAGGCTAAATGAATCAAATGCTAAAGTTCAGTGCATCAAACGTCTAAACATATCTCATTTTGAGATAAGATAATTTTTTAAATCAGCACAAGTCAATACAATACATGATCGAACTTCTGAGAAATCGTGTTTCAAAGTGAAATCCCTTCATTCTTGATGGAGCTACGAGTGTTTACAGTTTGGATAAAATTTGATGCAACTCAGATTTTTCCTGCTGCAGATTGGGGTAGGAATCCATTTTTTGATAGTAATTTTATTCCAGTGAGAAATTAATTTTCTCATATCGTTCACCAATAGATGATGTGACATAGCAAAAAAAATTTGAATCGGATTTTCGTTCGGAATGATTTTAAATTCTGCAAATTTCGGATAGAAGAAAAAACCGTTTGACGTCAGCAAGATGGCCTTATATTTCTTTAAATTTAGTTTCGACATTCGTTGACATGTTTTTAAAGTCAATGTCAGAAGTGTGCTTTAACCTGCATATCATTAGCAGCTTTTTTCATTTCTGCTCATTTGCTCATTGTATACTTTTGATCACGCCCGGCTCAAGTTTCTTAAACTGAGCATAAACCAAATAAATTATCAAGTTTTCTTACATAATAGGCCATTACATGTTTCTTTCCCACAATTGCATTATTACAAGTACTCTGGACATACAGTATACCACTCTCGCCACACACCCTTTAGTCGAGGTTAAATATTTTCTTGGAGATAGATGCATGTTTACTTCATTGTATTAATGAACACGCGTGCCCCAATCTATTTGCTGGATCTTTGTACTTTTTGTGTATATGTGTGCTAAGTCTGTTACATACACATAAAAAGAACGGCCAGGCCACCAACGTGGACCACCAAGGGAGCAACTCTCGAAAATTATAATATTTGAAACACACGCACACACACAGGCGTGTGTGGTTCTTTCTCTTTTCTTTATATTCTGTGACGTTCAGTTTTTATCCAAATTTTTTTCATATTTTCAATATCTTATAAATTTTATAAGCTACTTACTTTTGAAACTTTCTCCCATGCGTGTTTGAACATCTGAATTTGAAAACTTACGATTACCTTATTGGCTTTGTGCGTGGATCAAACTGATCTGCATGATGCCACAAAAGCAAGTTCTAAAATGTGCTGAAAGTAGTGCTTAAGTAGACATATAAGCTCCATTTTCCTGGAATATCTTGATCCCTTGCCATCAAAAAACTGCTAAATTAGCCCGATCCTGTAAAAATTCTGCACTATTTAATTTTCATTATTTGACTCACTGATTTTCGGGTTCCACTGTAATTTTGCTCACATGCACTTTTGCCAGAAAAAGTCTCCAAATTTCCAGAGTTTTGAGAGTAGAGAGTTCATGCATGTAAAACAGGAAATTTACAAGTAATTTTTGAGTCAATTTGAAATAAAATTCAATCTTTTTCACTCAGTTTTATAGGAATGACTTTAAGCTCAAGTACACATTTCGTCGTAAACAGAGCATGAACTCTGCGGTTCTGGTGGCCTCGATGTCGACAAAAAGTTTTGTATTTTTACCAGGAAGTGACTTTGTATCATTATTGCACAAATTTACTTTTGGTCAACTGTTGAATTTAGACGCTTTCGTTTACGTATTTTCTGATAAATGAAAAAATGTTTGAATGCACAGTTTAAAACTGCATCGAGATAGCTACAGTAAGACAGAAATTATTAATGAGAAAGACCGATCATTTTTTGAAATGAATCAACATGGAGTATCAATTTGAAACACGTTTTAGAAAAGTCAACTTATTTCAGCCGAATCGAATTTACTCTGTTCGACAAAAACAGAAACTTATCCTCAGCTTTTTTTTTTGTTTGAAAACTCTACAGTAAAAACTTCTCGAAAAAAAATTTGAAGACAATGCCTGCGTTTCTCACTTATTGAATTACAAGGATTTTATGAAAGGATTGAACATAGTAGTCTTGATCCATCGCGAAAAGTGAATTGAAAAATAAATTTCGATTTATCCATCATATTATTCGAGCCGTCATGCCTTTTTAACCACTGAATCGGTCAAGTGAGGGCTTTGTTACATGGAATATCGTTTCAGTCACTGATTCATAATTTTTTCTGGGATCGTAACTCTTCTATTGTATATGCCATGAAAATTGTGTTTCATTTGAAAGTAGCGGCTAAACAAAGATATCTGAAAAACCTCTGTGACTGGATCATGTCAATGGCTGAATTAACACTCAGTGTAGAACTGGTTGGCTGAATCCACACATGTAGTTATTCTGACACAGTGGGTGGAACGAGTAATGGCAGAACCACAAGAAATTCTATGATTATGGAATCCTGCGTTGATTCAATCGCCATATTATTACATCAGCCGCCGTGTCATTTCAGTCACTGAATTGCTTCAGCCACCGTTTTTTTCACTAGGAGTATCGATTTAGCCGCAGTTTTGTTTCAAATACCTGTGTCGTCCTAACTGCTGAATCGGTGATGGCGAGCCTGTCGACGCCCTGATCCCCAGGCGTTTTCTCCTTCAAATTTTTTCGTTACCTAATTTTTAAGACATATGTGTGTGGATAATTAAATGAAAAATTATTTCTTGAAGAGAAAACATTGACTGAATGAGAAAATGCTAAAAATGCTAATTCACGTCAAGGCCATTTCATATCAAAATCCGGAGGACTAAATAACGACAGACAGCTTAATTGACACTTTGGCTAAAACGAACGACTCCTGAATGATCATGTAGATTAATGCTGAAAGTACATATGCGAATCACTTCAAAATGTACGCATTTTCAGGCGAATTTACAATTCTAGACAGTGCAATATCAGATTGCCCTTTTTACAAGAATTTTTTTAAGAATTTTTTTCTGTTTCAATGATCGGAGATTCAGTCCACAAGATGAGAGATTCACGTCCTTGGATCCGAGGTTCAGTTCTATAGATCAAAGATTCAATTTCCTAGATTACAGGTTGAGTTCCATAAATCAACGATTTAATTCCCCTGATCAGATGTTCAGTTCCCTAGATCAGAAGTTCAGTTGCTTAGATTAGAGGTTCAGCGCTCTAGATCAATCGTTCAGTCCCCCAAATCAGGGATTTAGTCTCCTAAATCAGAAGTTCAGCTCCCTAGATCAGGGGTCTGGCGCCTAGAACAGAGGTTCCGTTCTTGTTCAGAGGCCGAGTTTCATTGATCGGAGATTCAGTCTGCTAGGTGAGAAGTTCAATTCATTGGGTCAGAGCATTGGGTCAGAGGTTCAACTCTCCAGATCAAAGACTCCATTCCCTAGGTCGATAAATCACCGATAAAATCCCCCCAGATCAGATGTTCAGTTCCCTCGATCAGAGGTTCACTCGCCTACATCGGAAGTTCAGCTCCGTAGACCAAAGATTCAGCTTACTGAATCAGAGATTCAGTTCGTTGTTTCCCAGGCTTTTGCTCCGTAGATCACAGGTTCATTTTTTCAGATCCGCGGCTCAGTCTCTCTGCATCAGATATTCAGTTACCTTGATCAAGTTTTCAGTCTATTGGATCAGAGGTTCATTTTATTGGTTCTGAGGTTCAGCTCCTTAGATCACAGGTTCAGTTCCTTATATCAGCGGTTCAGTCCACCCTAGATCAGATTTTTACTTCGCTAGATCAGAGGTTCAGTCGCCTATATCAGAAGTTCAGCTCCCTAAATCAAAAATTTAGCCCCCTGGATAAGAGATTCAGTTTGTTGTTTTCCAGGTTTAGCTCCGTAGATCACAGGCTCAGTTTCCTAGATTAGCGGTTCAGTTCCCCTGGATCAGATATTCAGTTCCCTAGATCAGGTATTCAGTCCCCTTGATTAGGAGTTCAATCCATAGGTTAGGGGTTCAACCCCTAGATCAGAGGTTCAATTCCTTGATCGAAGATTCAGTTCCTTGATATGAGATTCAGTTCGTCCATTCCGACGTTTAGCTCCCTAGATTATCGGTTCATTTCCCTTGATCAGAATTTTAGCTCTCTAGATCAGAGGTTAAGTTCTGGAAGAATATATGCGTGACAAATTATGCAATTTCAGTGTAAATAAGGCCCATGTGGAGATGTCATTAGTGTAAATATAATCAAACGAATTCATTATATGGCCTATGATTCCTCGAATCATCTTTTGAAAGATTTCCTCGTCAGTTGTCGCTAAATAGGCTCATGTTTCCACTAAAACCAATGTCATACTGTAGCTCATTGTTCAGTGTATCAATTGCGTTTTCTATATTTATCCAAACATAACACACACACCTAACGGGTGGGCCCGCACACAGAGTCGTTAATTCCAATTGTCGAACACCATTTTTATCCTTAATTGACGCCTATTTAGGTCTTTTTTCGGGTTTCTTCTCCACGTAATAAATTCTTTAGGATTCGATTATCATCGTCCATTATGCTAATTAAGCGAGTTTCCAAATTTCTTTTCCCTTTTACGTTCCTTTGGTTGATGGGTTTGACGCCGACGACCACGACGACTGTGCCGAAATGGCGCCGAAAACGAGAATTGTCCGATTTTCGATTTAGTCAATGTTCAAGTATGCACGGTAGGTATTCAAGAAATTTCAAAAGCTGCCCACTAAAATTGACTATTTTTGATTTTGAGAAAAATGAACAAGAAGGTCAATTTTGGATTGCTCTTTCTTACTGTACCTATTCGTGCGTTGTTACCGTTACTGTATCGATCTTCTTTGTAAAAATCTGGAAAATTCCCGAATGTTTTTTCATTATTGAAAAACTTTTTTAGCACTTAAAATTTCCTTATCACTCTGGAAAAGCTGTTGCTTTTCGTGTGTGATTCTCAACATTTTTAAACGGATGCTCAATTTCTGCATTCTCAAATAAGTGATTCTAACGGTACAAAAGTACAGGCACCCTGTTTGCCTTATGATGTGAAAATTCGGATGCAGCTGCTTTGAAATTTTCCGTAATTGTTATTTAATTTTCACCTCAGTTGTTTAATTCTTTTGTTTTTTTCGTTGTTTTTTCATTTTTCCTTTCATTTTTTTCTTTCTGTTTTCTCTATGTTGCTTTCTCTTTCTTTTCAACTTTGCGTTGTTTTGTTGTCATCTTTCTTTGTGTGTTTACTAATTTTTCTAATGCTTTTCCACCTATTCTCACTTATTGTCAATGCCTTCATTCTTGTTGGCGTTTTCTTTGTCTTGATCTTTTGTTTTTCAGCATCATGTTTTTTATGAAAATTTTCACATCTACAACGATGAAACACCAGCATGACGAACTGCATAAGAATTTTACGGGAGACAATGCATATTCAAAGTACCAACTTATAGTGCACTGTTTCACGAGCAAAAATGGAAAATGTTAATGACAAGAAAAAAATGGAAGAAAGCACAGACAAAATATGAAAATTAAAAACTTGCATAAACAAGAACATAAGCAACATACAAACAGGCAAGGCATGAAAAAAGAAATACATACAAAGAAAAATGTAAAATAAAGAAGGAAAATACCTATGAAGAAATTGTTCATTTGAGAATTACCCAATCGGGAATTTTTTGAGATTCACTTGGAAATCCATCACTTCGTAATAGATCTATTTCAACAAGACAATCTTGAAAAAATCAATGTTTTGGCCATTGGCTAAAAATTTTTTGAAAGAATCAATCAAAAGCTTCGCTCCACCCCTTGCGATTACTGTATGAGCCCCTATGACGTCAATTCCTGAGGTCTGTAACAAAACACTGTTTTCCGCAAAAATTTTTAGGTTACCAAATTTTAAAAAACTTCAAAAAAGATGTTTTCCATCCAAAATTCAGTAACTTTCAAAAGTATTCTCATTTTCGAAAATCAGAATGTTTACAAACTTTCTAAACCTACAATGCACGAGGTCACGATTAAGGTGCAAATTTGGCCAGCAACGGATCATTAATTGAGAAGAGAATCCTTTCCACCATTCCCCACATCAACTTTAGGAAGGCTTGCCATACAATATGAAAAAAATTGTAACTTTGCGCCGCAAAAATCGTGGCAAAAGTCTTTTCACGCAGGCCGAGAAATTCGAATTACACTAATATTCGCGTAACTTTTTGTAAACTTTATTCACGATAGTGATTTGGAATTTGAATACTTTGAAGACGAGCATTCTAGTTTGAGGAGCACCATGCACTTCGAAAAATGTTGTGTGTTAAATTCGATTGTAACAATTTTTTAAGGAATTTTCCGGGGTGATGACAATTTTTTCGAGTGGGTAAGTGGAAAAAACCAGGGAACTCTTGATGACTCCAGTGAAAAGTCCAGCTGACAACTAGTACATCTCAAAATACTCCTGTGTCAAAGGAATGAAAGAATCTCTGGGGTGAGATAACTAACGTTCCTACGGATCCAATTTGAAAAATTCACCCGTCAACTTGTACATCTCAAAAGGGGTATTCTCATGTGAGTGATTCCCAAGTCAGCGAATTCCCAACTGAGCGATTCCCAAGTGAGTGGACTCCCAATTGGACGATTTCAAACGAGCGATCGAGAATGTAGTAACACTTTCTTCATATTTTCCTTCCTTACCTTACATGTTTCTCTGTCCATATTTTTTTCTATGTTTTTCGTGTGTATTGTTAATGTTTTCATTTGTGTACGTTTTTACGTTTTTATCTTCTGTCTCTGCTTTCTTTTATTTTCGTTCGTTTTTCTTTTCATCTACTTTTTTCTTTTTTGCTCATAAAACAACAAATTACAAGTTGTCATTTTTGATAAGCATAGTCTCCCTCATAATTCGTATACAATGCGGCACGCTGTTTCCTATAAAATTTTTATCCTGTGTGATTTTTTCTAATTGCTTTTTATCTTAGTTTTTTGTCTTAAATCTCTCCTGATTCTTTCTTTTTTGTTCTTTTTTCACATTTTTTTCTTTCTTTCTTGCTGCTTTCTTTACTTGGTTCTTTTTCCTTGCCACCGTTTTCACGTTTTCTTTCTTTTTCTAATGCTTTTCCACCTAGTTTCACTTTGACGTTTCCTTTCTCTTGATCTTTTGTTTCTTCCAGCATTCTTTTGTTTATGTTTTTTATGAAGATTTTCACAGTTACAATGATGAAAGACTCAAGCATATCGAACTGCACGGGAACTATACATGTGACTATGCTTAGTTAAAATGACAAAGCAAGAAAGAAAAAAGTAGATGGCAAGAAAAACGAAAATGAAAGCAAAAAAAGATAAAAACGTTAAAACATACATAAACGAAAACATTAACAATACACTCAGAAAACGAAAGAAAAAAGAAATACATACACAGAAAAATATAAAGTAAAGAAGGAAAATATGAAGATAGTGTTATTACATTCTCCATCGCTCAAATGGGAATTCGCTCACTTGAGAATTCGCTAAATTTGGAATTGCTCACATGAAAATCCCTCAATTGGGAATAGCTCACATGGGAATCGCTCACTTGGGATCCACTCAAATGAGAATTCGCTCAATCGGGAATCGCTCACATGGGAATTGCTCAATCGGGAATTCGCCCACTTGGGAATAGACCTCTCAAAATACCCCTGTGTAAAACCAATGAAAGAAATTTTGGGTTGGAGATAACTAATCTTATTACTGACCCAGTTTTACAAGTGATGAGATACTGCCTGTCATAAAAATCACAGGAAAGCCCCAAGGAGATGAGCGAAAACCCTACTTGCCAACTTATAGATCTCAAAATATCTCAAGGTCAGAGGAACGAAAGAGTCTCTACGACTAGGACGACTAGTGTTTCGACTGACCCATTTTCACAAGTGATTACTTGCTTCGTCACAGAAACCAGGACAGAATATCTTCATGTCCTAGAAAGGGAAGAGTCTTTGTGACTCAGGTGTTGGAATGCCGTGGGAATAGAGAAATGTTTGAGGTAGACTCGACTAATCTCCTTACTGGACTATTCGCCGTAGGTACCAAAGGACTCTTAAGCTGACTGCACTGAAAAAGTCACGTGATCAATTTCTATTACTAAAATTTCCTCCCTGTTTAAAAAATGGATAAAATTTTTGGATGAAGAAATCTATTAATTGATTATAGTATCAGAAGTCTACCTGGCCTTCATTTTTCCACATGCAACATCGCTTCAATGACGTTGGCATAAGTTTTACCCAATCTGCAATGCAGCTGCATCAAAGTTTTTTTATGTCAAAGCCTTTTATTGACATCAGCTAAGAAATGGAATAGTCTTTTTGTTCTGTAGTCATTTGGATGATTAAAGTGGAAATAAATTACGTTACTCAGTAACTTAACCGCAAAATACAGTGGCTGTAACGACCCTTGTAGCTGACACAATAGTTCAGAATGTAGTGGAAATTTTGACTGTCATGAAACAACAGTCGAAAATACTAAATTAATCGATGATGCTTTTTCAGATAACACGGAAAACGAAGTTGAACCCCTCATTTCTATACGGCACTTGAGCATAAATCCGAGTCCGATTCGAATACCCGGATTTTTGAAAATTGATGCACATTTCAACGTTACGTCGACTTTGCCCGAAAATTTGACCGTTCGAATTCACATGCATCGACGAATCAATCAACATTTGGAAAATAATCACGTTCAAAGGCACAGGCATTGGCGAAAAATACCTTGCCATAGGAAAATCGGGTCGTGGTAAGTTTAAAAATGTATGAAGCGAACCAGTAGTTCAAAAATGACGAAATTTTTTTCTCTTTCTTTCATTGTTAACTATAAGAAATTTTTTGTGGTCAAAAATCATTCGAAAAATGATAAGTTAGACAAAAATAATTTACCTAGTGGCATTGATTTTCGAGGATATTCAGGCATTGACAACTCAACGTTCAAATCTAATTTTTTAACATTTGCAAATCAGCTGTATTGCAATGAATGAAAATTATTTTTGATACTGTATTCAGCATATTCACTGATGAAAATTTCCTATGCCTTCATTACGGAAGATATTAGGCTTTATTTTCCCCAATTTTAGCAATGAAATCCATGATACAAATATTACAATCAATAACCTTGCACTTTGTGCTGAAACATGAAAATTGCTATGAATTTTACAATTTAGTGGAGCTCTATCTTTGACCTTGCTGCCTACTTAGTGCTTTTCTCTCTTTTCAAACATGTTTTATGTTTTTGTTTTTTTTCCTGCCTCATATAATTTTTTTCTTCTTCAATTTCCGTTTTTTAATGTGGGTTTAGATCACTTCAGATAACTGTTCTAAATATTTCTTCATCTTATTACTTAATTTCTAGTATTATTTTTTCCTTCATCTATATTTCGCGTCTTGCTCCTTTTCAGATTTTTTTCCTCCTTTTTTCTTTGTCTTCACCTCTTTTTCCTTTTTCTTTTGTATTTTTCCACTTTTCTGTCTTGTTTTTGCTCTCTTTATTTACTATTTTCTCCATTTTTACTACAATTCGCCATCAAAACTTTTATTCACGTTTTTGTTTCACTGTTTTTTACTTCTGTTTTTCATAATCACCTCTTATTCTCCTTTTTGCGTCTTTTCTTACTCTTATTTGCTTTTTTGCATTTCTCACTTTCTTCGCACTTAATGGCTATAGTTTTGTGAATTTTTTTAACTAATTTTTGGAAGTTTTTCGGACAGAATTTTCTTGGACATCAGATTCATTGTCACGGTAGTAAATATTCATATACTTTTTCTTTTTCGACAGTAATTGACAACGTTTACTGTATTCGAGTCTCACGATAATTGTAAATTGTGAGTACTATGAAAATCAACTCACAACTTTACGAGCTTCTGTGAGATCTGTTCAAGGCACGTAATAGTTTATGGGTGTTGTTAAACCTCGAATGCACTACGTCATGACGTCAACAAAAATTTGATTGACGTTTTTTGAATTTTCAATTTTTAAGAAACAGATTTTATTTTCGAATTCAGCATGTAAAAATCTACAAAATGATACGAATAAATTTATAAATTACGATAAAAAATTATTCCATGCACCCCCTCCCCATCAAAAAACGGTCAAAATCCGGGAAAATAACCATAAAGCAGTCACACGAAGGCCGAAAGTCTGATTGTGAGGCGTTTCTCCGACCATATCGCTTCTCCGACCGTTTCGATTTTTCGACCATGTCGGTTTTTCGACTGTATCATTTCTGCAACCTATGCAAAAATACTAACAATAGAATGGTCGTTTTGTTGTTTCTTCGACTATTTCGATTCTTCGACTGGTGCCGATACTTCGACTTTATCGATTGTTCGACTGCTTTTAAGTACCATTTCCTCGACTGACTCGATTCCTCGACCAGATTCTCAATGGCCGATTAATTGGAGCATTACGTTTTGCCTACCGGGGCGAATAATTTCAACAATTTTTTAAAATTTTGATTTTGAAATTGTTTCAATTTTTCAAATTTTTAAATTTTTCAAATTTTGAAGTTTTTTAAATTTTAAAATTTTTAAAATTTTTCAAATTTTGAAATTTTAGAAATTTTGAATTTTTTAAATTTATTTAATTTCAAAATATTTTAAATTTCGAGATTCTTCAAATTTTAAATTTTTAACGTTTTGAGCAAAAAAATCTTTAGCGTTTTTGGTTCAGAATTTTGAATATTTTTTGGTAAAAATTCAACATTTTTGAATATTTTCATTAAAATTCAACATTTTTTTCAAATTCTCGATAATTTTAAATTTTTATTTTTGAAAATTTAATTGCAGTTTTTTAAAATTTATCAAAAATTTCAAGATTTCATGATTTCCGATTAATATTTTATGATCTTTGATCAAAATTGCCGATTTTTACTCAAAATGATTAATTTTGACAATTTTTGTTTGACAATTGATTAAAATCTAACAAACGAAAAACATTAGGTAAGTTTATAGTGTAGTCGGACATTCGAAGAAGTCGAACAATCGAAATCCGAAAAAAACGATTCATAGTCGAAGAAACGAAACAGTCGAACAATCACAACAGTCGAAAAATCGAGATAGTCGAAAAATCGAGATAGTCGGAGAATCGAACTGGTCGGAGAATAGCAACAGTCGAAGAATCAACACAGTCGGAGAATCGAAGTACAACGGAAAGTCTCTGTCTCATTGAACGATCTTGGCGAAAAAGTGTTATTGCCAAATTTTAGAAGGTCCAAAGTCCGAAAAGCTTTGGATTTTGAAAAATGACTCAAAAGTTATATATTCTAGTTTCTCGCAAAACCGTAGGACGAAAAATGACTATTTTATCTTGAAAGTAAAGCGCGGGGAAGGCACCTCGATTAATACACGAAAGCGAGAGAAGATCGGTTTGATGACAATTCCCTACAGTAATTTACAAATTTCTGAGCCAAAAAAACAACTTGCATAACTTGCTGATTAATACTCGCAAAAATGACAATGTTTTGAAATTCAGACTAATTTTTGTTGTTGTGCATCCGAGGTTCCATTAAATCATGTCCGTCTTCATGAATAGCGAATTTTTTTGCAGCACTTTCAATCGGGTGAGCGCTTGTTCATTGGCCAAATATTTAATAACTTGTCCCATTTCTCCGACTTATCATATAATCGTACAACATTTCTACATTCCCTACCCGGACGAAGACGAACTACGTTTTTTGCTGGCGGTAAGTGTTTCCGTCACGCATGTAAAAAACCAAAATATATTGACGGTCTCAAAGGGTGGCAGATCAGCCTCGAAATCATTTCAACAATAGTGTCATTTTAGCCACTGAATCGATTTAGCCACCGTTTTTTACTTCGAGTTTCAATTCTGCTAGCAATTTGTCTCAACTACTCTAAATATACATTTGAAAATTTGTATTTTTTGGGAACGTAGCGGCTGATTTGAGACAGTGGCTATAAAACTTCTGCGACCGCATCATGCCAGTGGCTGAATCGATACTGTATGTAATACCTGCTGCCCGAATCAACACAGTTAAACGGAACACGTTGACTAATGATGAATCACTACAAAACTCGTGAATGTCGATTCGGACACTGTGTCATTTCAGCCACTAAATTGATCCAAACTACCGATTCAGCCAGTGTGTTATTTCGACCAACTGTATCATTTCAGCCACTGAATCAACTTATTTAGTCCATATAATCTATTTCGAAAATTTAAAAATCAAAAAAGTGTTCGCTCTTACTCTTCATTTACTTTTCTATTAATTATGTTGACACACAGAAATTGAAAACTTCTCAACGTTTTTTCCGGAGTCAAATTGTCATCAAAAACAAACGTTTTTTGAATCATGCTCAATTGCCAATTTTTCTGAAGTACTGATGCAAATTAAGCCATCTTTCTTTGCAGAGACGTATATTGCGCATTTTGTTTTTCTTCTTTGAAATTTGACATTGTGCAGGACGAATTGCTACTCCACTGAAACCTGGTAGCTGAATCACTACAGATGGCTAAACTGACACAGTAGCTGAATAGGTACATGAACTTTAAATACTTTACAGAAACTTTAAGTGATTTAATAACTTATTAATTATTAAATTTTCAGTTGTTATAATTTCATAATTATTATACCTTTCATGATTATTATAATTTTCATGATCATAATATTTTCGTAATTATTACCCATTACATTTTCTTAATTATTATATTTTTATAATTGTTAATCATTATAATTTTATAATTATTATATTTTCATTTTTAGTAATCATTGAAATTTATAGATTATTGAAACTTCATATTAATTAATCCTTATACTTTAATTATAATTTGATAATTAGTGCAATTCCATCATTACGATAATTTCATCATCATCATAATTCCATAATAATAATTATAATTATTATTATTATTATTATTAATATTATTATTATTATTATTATTATCATTATCATTATTATTATTATTATTATTATTATTATTATTATTATTATTATTATTATTATTATTATTATTATTATTATTATTATTATTATTATTATTATTATTATTTCATAATTAGTAATTGAACAAATTTAAATAACTAAATAAAAATAATTAAATTGGAGTAATTAAATTGAAATGATTCACTTCAGAAAAATAAATCGAAATAATTGAATTTTGACAATTAAATTTAAAAAATTAAATTTAAAAGATGAGTGAAATTAATTGAACTATAATAATTGAAGTAAAATAATTGCATTAAAATAATTGAATTGAAATATTCGAATTAAAATGATTGAATTGGAATAACTAAACGAAAAATTGTATTAAACAGTAAACTGAAGATCCAAGTAAAATTAAATTGAATTGAAACTTAAATTAAAATTGAATCAAAAATTAAATTTAAAGTTAAAATAAAATCAAATTGAAAATTAAGTTAAATCAAATAGTTAAATAGTTATTAAATTTAATTATTTAATAATTTAATAAACGTGGACACCTGTATAATCAGGAGTGCGAATTTTTTAATTTAGCCTATTCATAATTATTTTCTGTACTTTTTGCAGGGTCAATACAAATTGAAACTTTTGGCTCACGATTCGGACGATTCGAAACGGATAGCATTGTGCGTCGAAATTCATTTCACTCTTCATTCGTAGCCTTAAATTTTTCTTGCTCGTACAACAATTTGAATCTTCGATGTTTGTGCAATATATAATGATGGTTGTTGATTGAATGTACAGAATTTTTGTATTTGTTACTAGAGTTATTTTGTTTATAGAAGACATTAATTAAATTTCTATGTAATTTAGACGAAGATAATTTTCGTAACTTTTCCATACCAAACAAAGGGCTATTTAATTCATTTGAAAAACAAGTGCCAAACATGAAAAACGTGTGTCGAATACTTCTTGATTTTGTGAAAAAGTAATCAAATTGCAATTTGATTAAAAAAAGAAATAAAGGGCACATAGTTTCCATACAAAAAAAATCAAGTGAGTCTTGATTATTTCATCAAAAAAGTAATCAAGTTGCAATAGAAAGAAATAAAATTCATCTTGATTCAATTCAAAAAATATCAAGTATCATCTTTCAAAAAAAGAAACAAATGCATTTGATTCCATCCAACAAAAAAAATCAAGTTCCAACTCGATTTCAAAAGAAATTAATTGTATATTTATTGAAGAAAATAAGAAATTTATTGAAGAAAATGCACGTTGGTTCCAGACGAAATTACACTAGATTCGATCCAAAAAAGAACTCAAATAGAAATCAAGTTGCATCTTGATTACAAAAAAAATAAATCGAGTTGCCTATAGATTCAATCCAAAAAATCAAGTTGAATCATTCAAAAAAAGAAATCAAGTTGCATCTTGATTCCAAAAAAAGGAAATCAAGTGCATCTTGATTAAATCTAGATAAAGAAGTGGTACATGAAACCTCAGATTTTTGAGGACACCTAATTTGCATATAAAACATTTTTACACAGTAGTATCTCAGTAGTAAGGAGGGAGTTGTCAAAGGTAACTTGGGGGTACGCGATACACAAAACATAGGCAAATTTTCCTTACCTGGCAGGTGCCAAAAGCTCTCGGGGGTACACAGGGGGTCCACCTTTGCTACCCCCGTATACTGTTCAAATGCCTAGTGGTGGAAGTGTTCTGGGGCTGTAGTGACCCCCACCAAACACGCCCTCACCATTGGCTTCTCCCTTATTTATAATAATGCAGAAAAAAACACGCGTCTTTTCATGCCTGTGATTTTTTCAAAACTGGGACTGAATTTTTCAATTCTTGTCCCAGTTAAATTTTTGTTTCACTTTTTGTATTTTGCCTATGCTTAAGCATGTAAAATATGTTCCAGTTTTTTCAATTTTTGTACTGATTTTTTCGATTTTTGTCCCGATTTTTTCAAAACTTAACAGATTTTTTCAAAACATGCACTGATTTTTTTTTATCTTTTCACTTGTTTATGTATTGGGTTTTTCTGAAATGTAGTTTCGAGATTGTTTGTCACGTGCCGACGAATTTCGTTGAACGTCACATGATTCACATCACATTTTTTTCGTTATGTTTTTCCTTACGTTTTGTGTTACAGTAATTTACATTAGCTTTACGTTTCGTTTTTATAATTTTTAAATGCAATTCATGTGTGTACTTTTATGTTTCGTTTCTGTTTCATTTGCGCACATGTTATTTCCGTTTCGATTTATTATTTTCTATCACACACATAGACTAGGGTATGTACCCGCTAGTCAAGAATTTCCGTTAGAGATAAGCTCTCCAAGCTCATCTCCTGTAATTAGAGCACAACGTGCACCTCTTATCAGTAAAAACTAGTGACGTTTCGCAACGTGAAACGACTAGTTTGAAATTCTCACTAGTTGACGTTCCTATGTTAAGCATGGAGAGTGAAAACTTGCCCCAATGCTTAACGTTGTGAACTGGAAAATGTCTATGTGACCATAGGCATCTTCTGCAACGATTTCCGCTGCAGAAATTAGCTTGGGGGAGTGTTAACTCCGCCCAAGGCATACTGTAGTTTATGAAGCCCTTTAAAAGGACATGTTTCGTTAGTTTGTCACTCATTTTTGTGTCTTGTCTTCGACTATAATCATCTTGTTGCGTTTTAGCCAGCGTCTTTGCATTTGCCATTCGTCATTATTATTATATTTTTATATTGTCAACTGCGTTCGCCGCTCGTCGAATAAATTTGCATATTCTCGCCTCTGGCCTCTTTTTACGTTGCCAGTTACAGTAACCCGACCGTAGGAGCTCACCCCCATTGCCATTAATCAAGAACCCCACCCCCTCTCGGAGGAAACGTTTGATACCCCCGCCTGCTGATCCGCAGCCGCATTACCCCACGCCGAATCGTTCGGATCCCTATACCCGCTCACGGCCGTCCGTAGGACCCACGCTTTGATCCAAGAACCCATCCCCCAGCGCCAAGTACTTTGAGAAGAGGATTTAGTGAGTCTTCTCAGGGGTTATTATTGTTGAGGGTATATTTGTGGGAATCCTCCCTTAAGCTAGTTTCCCTTGGAAGTACCCTCAGTTGAGAAAGCCCTCAGATCCTTAATTTCAGGGCCAATAAGGGGATTTAGGTTAACAATCGGGTCCCCTACAGTACGCCATTCTGGGAATGGCACCGTTCCTCATTCCCAGTGAATGAGGACTAGGGATTGGCACCCCTGACCCGGCCGCGTTGTCCATTATTCTACAGCAGAACCCAAGGACAAGGCCGAGGTACATCATAGGTTTACCTGTGGTAGTACCAGCTGGGTTAAGTTCCCGAAGTAGATAACCTAACGGAGCCATCCAACGGGGTCACAGCATGCCACTTCCAGTGACATGACCATATTTCCTATGGGATATGGTATGGGTTTTACCCACCAATGTGATTGTCCCACTTCGTTTAATGTGACATGGCTCCCAATTTCTACTTTATGTGACATGTTTTTCCAAATTCAAATTCTACAGGTTGATTGAGATCATTTTTTATTTCTACATTTATTACATTGAAGGACTTCTTCAATACTGCCACATAATGAGGGCTGATATAAATATTACTAACAATTTTCATATACGCACCTTCAACATTGACTACTTACAGCAGGGGTACTAATGTATTACCTACTATCTGTGGTTGTAGGATATCACAGTATATGTAAAAATAATGTCATCCTCCATACATATCAGGCGGATATTCAGCAATGAGTTGTGCGGTTTCCTGTGAATAGTCCAGTCTTCTAATATCAACCTCTGTAAAACCAAGCATGTACTGAATATGTGTAAATAGTTTAATACCTATTACTTACCTTACCAGGTTACCTTTGACAACCCCTCTCGTTTCTACTATCTCCATTGTAAATTAGTTAATCATGACAATGCTACACACAGATTTAGAATCCTTTCAAAAAATACTTTCTGAAAATGTCATAGAAAAAGACTGGCATAATATTATAGCAAAACCCCCACTCAAAAAATTTTCGAGTGCACGGCCAAAAGTTGGTTAAGGTCTTTTTAGGATCAAGAAATGGACAATTTCGGTCCTACTACTTACATTTTGAAAAGATTTATGTGACACAAAATGTTACTTTATCGAGCTCTTGTAGATCTGTTGTTTTTTCCTAGCAGAAGTATTAAAAATTAGAATGTATGAATTGTCGAAATACTATGGTCGAGCTCGACCTTCCTGAATTCTCAAAAAAGGCATTCAAACTCTCAATAACAACAAAAAACAAACATTGGCACTGGATTCCACTTATCCTTCACTTTTTAAACTAGTCAACTGACCTTCCACCCTGATAAATCTTTGAAGCATTCCCTTGATTGCTTCACATAAGTTTTTTCTTTTTGACCCTACATTACAACATTTATATTCGAATGGCTGAATCGACTCAGTGGCTGAAATGACACAGCTGGCCTAAACAACATGATGGCTGAACATAAAACATGTATAAAAGCAGTGTCTACATCGATTCAGTGGCTAAAAAACATGGTGGCTGGAGTGACAGATCAACTCACAATTTCGGTGGGCCAACGAAAATTCTCTTAGATGAGTCGAAACTGCTCTTGCTTAAGCCCTGCTTGCGTTTCAGGAACTTTAAGCTATCACAGTAATTAAGCAAGTACTGTAATAAAAATGCAGAATTTCATCAAAAAACGGCAGTAGTATAGGGGGTCTATGGAGTCCCCACACAAAACATAGCATTTTTCGGCCTATCCTTAAGTACAGGGCGGATAATATAAAAAATTGACCTAGCTTGCTCGAAAAGTTTATTAACCCGAATGACGTCACCATTTTTAATTGATCTAGCTTGTTACGTCAACAATAAACAAACTTCTTTTTATAGTTTGTGTACCTGTTAGCACTGCCCATTTATAGGGCAGCCCCCAGTGTCAGCCACGAGGAGGCTGGTACACGTGTGACACCAATATTTTTTATTATTTTTTTCATTGTTTTTCACTTTTTATTCTTTTTTTGTTATTTCTATATTTTTTTATTTTCTTACTTTTCTTCATTTTTTTCTTTTTATTTTTTATATCCAAAAGGTAAAGTAAAGTAATTTGCGAGCACAACACGCTTATCATATACAATTTTGTAGTTTTTATACATTTGTTTGGTTAACACGTCACGTTCTTCAGTGCGGACAATTTTTGTATAACTTAATTTACAGTAAGAATCTATTTGTTGACTTACAAATAACTGTACCATAAATTTTACAGTTTCAAAATTTAACACCGAAGCTATAGAATGAGTTGAGCGAAATCCGCGAACTTTTAAGCTACACTTTTCTAAATTATTTACACGCACCTTATAACCATAATTTTTAGGACCCCCTGCAACAAATTCACAAATATAGGCAGCTGATCCATAATCTTTCTCGAGTTCATTTGTCATTTCACCTAAATAATTACCTACTGGAACTTCATATACATCGGAGGGCCTACTCAAATATATCAAGCTATCAGTATCAAAATATAGTACATGATCCTGTAATTTTTCAATATAAGAGTACAGTTTAAGACATGCGTGACAAGTTACGTAAGCAGCTAATACAGAATTAGTATTGGACAATATGTGTACAAAGTCGTCAGTTTTTGTATAATTTACCATGATCATATCATTACTTACAGCATGAGTACTATGAATAACATTACTGTTATCATTTAAAAGTTTAAAATACTCACACGGTTTCGTGAAATATTCACTCTGCATCATGTTACTCCTTTGGCCAAATTTTCCCCAAAAGCTGTTGAGACATAATTTTGCGAGAGCTCTCAAGCCTGGATTTTTATTGATTTTCGAGGTATCCAAATGAATACCTTCTTTATTGACCCATTCCTGGAGGTATTTTTGTTTGTCCTCATCAGTTTGTACCCATGATGGCCACTCATCTGCTTCTTGTTTGATTTTTATGAATTGGTTCATATATTGAGTGAATAAGCCGTCTGGTAAGCTGCTATTGGCATTTTTGTACTCCGAGAATTTTGAGTATTGCCATACCTCATGTATTTCGAGGACTACATATCCGAGGTCCACAGCTTTGTAAAGTTTGTGACACACCCACGTACCACTGAGTGACCTTTCATCATCTGTATGCTCACATTTATTATTATTTTCATCCGCGCACATTTTGCACAATGGAAATGTTAATTTTTGCCTGGTTCGGTAAGGTAATACCGGATGCAGTAAATTTTGAGGGGGTAACACTTTGCATTTGATAAGCCCTTTGTACGGTTTGACCTCTGGTAATATCCGTTGAAAGTTTTCAATTATAATATCAGGGTGACCCAAAGGGAATCGTCCATATTTACATACCCACGGGTATAGGCTACAAATGTCCGTATAATGAATTTTTTCATCATTTTTTGTACGGTAATATAAGCATATTGCATTAGTGCGCCCGCCAAAGAATGCATCCCTCGGATTGATGGGTTCGTGCAATTTAATTGAGGCGAAGAATTTTTGCATATCGAGATCAATTTTGAGTTGCATGTTAAGTTCACACTCCCACATTTCTGTTACAGTGTACCCCTTAGCTTTGAGGAATGTTATTTTATCAAGGGTTCTTTGATGAGCATCCTCCATGGACATGAGGCCATTCAGTATTTTTTTATTACGATCGGGGAAGCATTTTGGGCACCCGTGATAGTAACAACCTTGGAATTCATATACGTTGTTACCCTGTATGCCGTCCACCTTGTAATTGCCGATTTTAATTTCTGGACCATTTCCCGCATGCCTAATTTGAGTTTGATGTGTTGCTGACAACCATTTTAGCCATTTTATGGCTATTATGAACTGCATACGTTCTCGTTTGTATCCCCCATAAGGGACCACACCAATGACGTTTTCAGGCATGTGGTTCAATCTATACACAAGATTGCACGCACTGGCGATCGTAAGGCTGCTCAAGAATGGGTCAACACCCGTTTGATCGATGAATAATCGCCTAAATTTCATACAACACTGTTGTAGAATATCAACGTCACTATGACAATATGCTAGAACTTCATGTCTGAAATTAATTACGGTATTTCTTTTTGAACTATACCACTTGTAAAATTTTTCAGCTTCATCAGGTTTCATAGAATCCGCCCCGTAGTAATGAGGTGCTGGTAATGGTCCCACATAATCCCAATTTGCTCTCATATTGAAATAATGAGGGAAATATCCTTTTTTAAGTTCATCAATGCCGAAAGCTTTGGGTAATGCTGACAAGGGCATGGGTAAGAAGTTGAAGCTATCGATTATTTTTACTCCACCACCTTCAATTGAAATTAATTCGAGTCCCCTGGGAACAATTTCCGGTTTGATGCAATGCTTGTGCATATATTGTAGTATGAATGGTCTGTCGAAGCCCTTGGAATTATGGGCGATTGCTATCGATTTTTGGTTCTGTTCACTGAATAACCAGGTGCAGAATTCTTGGAGGCAATTTTACCCCATAAAGATATGCAAGTTTTGCCCGCAATTATCACATGCATCTAACTGTTCATCATTACACCCATCACATACTTTTCGGGCCACGCATAGCATTGGAATATGTAGAAATGTTTCATCATCGATTAATGTCTCTTGAGTTGTCTCAAAATCGAAAAATATATAGGATTGAGTATTTTTGTCTTTCTTTGGGGAGCTGGCTTTTTGAATAAAGCACTGGTGATTATCCTGGGGGACGGACTTGTGACATATTGTACAGTAGAACGAATAGCAGGTGTGTTTGTGTTTACGTCCGCATAAATTTCGGCTGGTCTTACATATGTATAACTGTTCGCATATTGGGAGGCAGGGTCCCCCTTTCGAGTTAATATTATTTTTATGGGCAGCGAAGCATTCATTGTTTGAGAAATACCGTAAGCAAGAGTCACATTTTATCCATTGATCTAGCACACAATAGGGTAAAGTGCGACAATTGGGACATTTAATGGGGCATTTATGGGCTGTTGCACATTTGTACGATTTATTGCACCTGTCACAGAAGTAAGATGTATTGAAGAATGCGGGCATACTGGTTATGACGTCATAATGACCCTCTTGTAAGTATAGACTCAATATTTTGTCTGCAGCTGGACCTTCATAGAATAAATCATTGAAGTCCTCTTTGCACCATACTTTTATTTGATAATCAGGCGAGAGTGCAGTCTGCAATTTTTCTAGCTCGCTGTAGCCGCACCCTGTTGCAAGGTCACCAAGGCCGGCCATGACCATTAGCTGAGTAGCCAATCGTTTTTGCATAGTATTAGGGGTATTGCGCGGTTTACGTATGGTATTTAGATGCGGATCATTGTCCACATAGGCCCGGGCTACGGCCAATGCTCTGGCGCAGCACAAATTATCCGAATTTTTTATTTTTACGATGCATCTGTTACGTTTCAGTTTTTCCTTGAACGTACCCATATTTTTTTTATAATATACTGCCCCTTTTAGAGAAATAACGTGCGTAAATTTGACCATCATGTCACCATCGAACGTCATATCATTATTGGACTGTTCCAATCGTTTGATCTGTGATAGGATAGTTTCAGCTGTTAATTCACCGACATTGCAATATGGAAGGACCAAGGGGTGGTCCATGGAGGATTTTTGTTGAAGGTAAAATCCCACCAAATCCTTATCATTAGCTGACATTTTTATATTGCTCAACACGTGGTCAAATATATCCCCCAAGGTTATATGGACGTTGGGGCATGTATCCATATTTTTGAATTTCAGTTTATAACTCTTTGCTCTAGTGTTGAATTTTGGCATGTTTTGATCATTGATTAAGTTTAGATCAAAATAATAGGCCAGTGATGTTGATGCTTCATTTGCTTGCACGGAAATACAAAAGTCGGGGTCCGTCACATCATTTACATTCAGCTGATGTAAATTTTCTCTGATGGCGTCCATATGTTTCCGATCCTGCCATAATTTGGAACCGATAATGGTTTTCAAGCAAAGTTTAGAAAGCCGTTCCATGGTAAATAAATTTTGGAGAATGACCTCTTCTTTGTTCGCCCTCCCCTTTTATACTTTTTTCAGGACAAAATAACCTTTATAACAAAAAAAATTGCATGACAATGACGTCATCACTTTTTTATTACGCGCGATATTTACAGATAATTCTCATAATACGAGGAAAGCCAATTAACATATCGTTTTTACATTTACAGCCAGTGAAAATAAGTTTACCCGAATGAAATATTACAACAGTCATTTTGGGGTCATTCATTCTGAAAGTTAGGCCGGGGAACAATTCAGGTACGAACATACTTTGCTTGGGGTAGGCTTTGCACAATTGTTCCAGGCAAATTTTGAATCCGGTCGTATGGGAACCCACAAAATTTGCAATTTTAAAATTACTCCGCCTGCATGTGTATCCTTTACATTGTAGTCCCGCCATTAAATTATCCAAGACGCAGGCAGCATCTGTGGCCGTTTTGATTCCCACACACACAACTCTTCCATTCCGAAAAATCAATAACGTCCCCATGGGGGTTGTCTCCTTTAAAATTAAAGCTGAGAATTTTCTGGGGTTGTATACACAGTCTGTAAATTCATTGTGTAGTTTGATCAAATCCAATTGGCACCCCAATTCCATTGTTACAGTCATATTTTGTATTGTAGAGGGCATGGTGGTGGCGTATGTACGGTGGAGTAATTAAAATATAAAATGACCCGATGTTGTTGATTCTTCCTATTTATACCCGTTTACATGCTTATGTCATTTAAAAATGAAATAATTGATTACTTTTTCGAAAATGTAACTTGACAATTACTTTTCCAGTTACAAAATTGACACATTCATTTGCATCTGTTTTAAGAAAAATTTCAATTTCTGAAAAGTTTTTGACCAATATGGGTACGTAGTGGGGGGAATCATATATTTTGTTAACAATTTCCCCGTATTTGTTTTCTATGCTCACAATTCTTACGAGAGGTGGGAGAACATCGCCCACTATTTGAGGTTCTACTAGGTTACAGTAGACGAACATAAACTCGAACCCCCCTCTTACGTCAAAGGGGTATTTCGACCATGTTGAGCTTAAAATTTTTGGTTCAGCAAATCCAAGAATGTGTTGCAATCGTAATGACAATTGTACACTTTCAATAATTTCATTATTAATTTTGATACTAGCTTTTCTGTCGTAGTTATTGTAGGAGAACTCTATACTCTTGGCGATGTCAGCCTCATCATCAGCAGTTAATGCGTTTTTGATGGACCATGTTATGGTGTCAGTTAGTTCTTTCACTGAGGAATAATACGAGGTTGGAACACGAACAGTGTACAGTTTTTTAGATGAGGCGTGTTGAATAACAATTTCTTGGTCATTATTTGAAATATTTTCCCAAGTATGAGGGTAAATGATTTCGCACAATCCGCACTCCCAGTCCCCTTGGAGCATTAGCCTATAAGGCAATGGTACGCTAAAGTGACTGGCTTTATTGCCAGGATTACTCACTGTATTGCTAGGTAAGGTTATATAGAATGACATTTTAAATAAAGATACAACTGATAAGTTGCGCAACTCCTTTTATACCTTTTTGATGTTGCATAGCTGATTAATGATAAAATGATCATCAAATACAGGTGTATTCATTAAAAATAGTTCATTGATAAATCCTGTGACATATTCATCAATGTAGGGGCATTTGGTTAAACAGTTGGTTATGGTTTTCATTGGAACCCCTCTTACTCTCCATATCAGATAAAATAGGCAAAATTGTCCACAAGTTGCAGTTAAAAATGCTTGCAAACATTTTTTATTATATTTTACATTTGTTGAGTTTCTCAACATGTATTGTTGTATGTGGGGTACGGGTGGAGACCCGTAACTATCAAAATACTAACACGTGCCATTTGCATCAAAATATAATGCGACCCAATGAGATCCCGATTCGTTATGCTTATCCAAATTTATCACTAAAGCGCAGGGTACTGTTGTAACCAGTGGCAAAAGATCAATGGGATAAACACCAACTTGCACTTGTTTTAGCTTGGTCACTTTTTAGCACAGCCAATATTTCACTCGTATTCATTTTTAAGCATTGTAATCATTGAACACTCGTCTGTTTTTATCTATCATAAGTAGATTGTCAAATTCAGCATATATTATCACTTCTATACCAGTGGCGGGAATGCCTTCAGCGAAGGTCAACTCGATGCTGGTTGAACCTTCCTTTATTAAGTCCCAATGCCCGCTATCATCTTCATCCGGTGTTAGATCGAATGCGAAATAACATTGACCATACTTGTAATTTTCTCTGCTTATCATATTACCCTTGTTGTCCTTCGCCATGTCTAGAACTTCGAACAGTTGATTATAAGCGTGTATGTACTTGTTATTGGCAAAGTCGAGTTTCAATGGATGAGAGGGAAATGTTTGTCCACCAGCTATGACTTTAACCTCAGTGATACTGTAACACTTGAAATTGAAGGGTGATTTTTTCAGGTTTCCCCTGTACGCATCAGCATCCACACACGCTATAATCATTCGCCTAGGTAATTGCCCCGTAAATAATGTATTAAGAGGTGCTGATTGTGCAGTGCTGGGGATATGCAAATTCATCATTACGACTCTGCGTATGGGATATTTTGCCGTGTGTTGGAGCATAGTTTGCTCCAGAGCCAATCCAACACTGTCCAACACTTCTACTTTACGAATGTACCATTTCATTTGTAATACCTCAAGTTTTGCTTCAACAATACCCTGGGGGCTTTGTAACACAAAATCATTGTTATTTCTGTTCAATTCTAGCTTTAATTCTGTGAAATTCAACAGGTATCGATCTTGCATAAATAAATCAATGTGCAGAGGAGCGGATACTTCAACGATACACCCGTCTGCGAAATAAGCAGCTCTCTCCTTGAACCCGGGGTTATCATCCATATCAATTTGTTTTCCGCTTTCCAATGTATACAATGCAGACTGTAGGTGGGTATTTTTTGCATCGTAACTGTAATTTAACTCTGTTTCAAAAAAAGCTCTATAAGCATATTTGTCCCTGCTGTCATATACGAGGCGTCCGTTTAAAAAAAGCTTAACTTGTCTGAAAAATGTTTTTCCAATCAAATTAATGGGTGCAAATACATGGGCGGCGGCAGCTGGAATAGTTAATTTCAACGTCATATACAAATAGTTTTTACTTAATTGCAACATGTTGGGGTCAGGCGGCACTCGAAATTCATAAGGGCCCTCATTTGTTATGGGGTTTACGGGGTTAGTCTCATCCCAATATCCCTTTTTGATGACCACCTGCGTGGGTGGTACTGTAAAAAAATCCAATTCAGATTTTGTGCTCGGAAAAGAGAGTGAATCAACGAGAGACATTTTTTCGTTTTTTCTTCTTATTATTTGAATTAAATATCATCCTGGTGTGAACTGGCTTTTATACTTTTCAGTCTAGACCCCAACGCACCTCCTTTTTGTAACAATGCTTCACTACCCTTTTTTAATAAGCTTGAGACACCCTCTTTGCCGTGTTCTTCCAGAGCCTCTGTTATGGGCCGTCCTCTCAAATAGTCCGATGCAATATTTGAACCAGTGGATAATGCTTGTCTCCCAACGTGGGAGGAGACTGACTTAAATACGGGCACAGCCATTCTAAATAGAGACCTAAAAAAGCTACCTAGTCCAGCTCCCCGTTGGTAAGGAGTACCCTTGAATCCAGTATAGTTACCGTAACCAGTTTGTTCAGCCTGGTCAGTATAGTACTGTAACCAGACGTTCAAATTTTCAGGATTGTAATATTGGCGCATTTTGTTTCAAAAAAATTCATTGTTTTAATATTCTTTTTATACTTTTATACTTTCAGTCTATTCCACATAGTTCTTGTGTTTATTCTTTTCAGAGACCTCCGGGGTGATGAGGAGGGCGTGGACACTGACGATAAGGGTGATACATAAATGTCATCATCCAGCAAAGTTAACCTAGACTTATTGGTGATAACCGAAAGGGGAACATTAGCTTTGTGCAAGTTTTTTACAAAAATTTCAGCACCGATAGCAGGCAGTCTGCTTCTGCTATCACGGGAAAAATCTGAAATTAAATCAATAATATTTGTCCCTGCAACTTTCTTTCCATCAACGATCATTTCCCCCACATCAGACCACTGCATGTGAGGATTTTTCTTCGCGTAATTATAAAGTTCCCTGGCGAATATTTGATATTTTTTAGGAATTACGGATAAAGCGCTTTCTAAAAAGGTGTCAGTATGTGATGAGGCACCCGGAGCATTTTCAGGTTCATTGGGTGCAGGTACGGGTACCAACAATGGGGGTTCTCGAACCTCAACCTGAAACGGTTTTGTTTGCTCATCAATTGCTTTCATATACCTATGTAATACTTGATTATAAAGAATTAGTTTCGAGTCAGTATGCAACTGCCTATCTTGCAAAATTTTATTCATTTCCTTGTCCAGGTTAGAGGTTAATGTAGCATCGCGCCTGGCTACATCGTGAGGAACTAGAATCATTTTGTTTGTGTGCATCATTTTTTCCTTTAAAGCATCAATTAATAATTGACCTGCTATTCCTAGAACTGGAGCCAACAATGCGGGCAAAAAACCGCCTCATTGCTCGAGTATTGTTTTTCTATCCTTTAACTTTGTGTTTTTATCCGCTAGAATTCTCAAATTGTATTTATGCCTTTTTAATTCCTCAACTTTTTTGGGTGGGACCTTTATATTTCCGTTTAATGTGTTAAGTATGCACTCGCATAAGCACAGAATCAGATCGTCATCAGCTGTTTGTATAATAGCTTTGCGCTGCTTAGGTTTTGCTTTGGATAATACTTTGATATAGTTGATGTTACGTTTTAGTCTATCAGGAGCCATTACTGTAATGGAGTTTACACAAAAATTATACGCTTTTATACTTTTGGCAAATATACAGCTGGGTAATCAGAAAATATTCCAGTTCTGAGTCTAAATTTATCTGGAGTTGTCTGGGATAAGTCAATTAGCAAAAAGCTGAATGGTTTTAATGTAGCATCTGTGTAGGCTTCCAAAAAATATTTAACATTAGATGGGAATAACTGCCAGGCTAGGATATTTATTTGCAATTTATCTGTGAGATTTTTCATAAGTACGATATACTCGGCATTAATTCTAGACGTCCGCAACCCCGAAAAAAATATATTCTGTACAATATGGACTACGGAAACACTCAAGTGGTGACAACCAGGTGTGAATAATGCAATGAGTTGAGGATTATTTTTCATTTCGAGCATCAAATCATCTAAAATTAACATCTGAGGCATTGGTGTGTGCTCCCTGATAAGACTCATGTCGGGTAATCCTTGAATGATTGTGACATTTTCATTTTTAAGTTCATCATATGCATCCTGATACTCGGTATAACACCAGTAGATTTTTTGTGGAACAGGGTATACCATAGCATTCACATTTTTTATCAGTTCATTGACAAATGTCGTTTTTCCAGCCTTGGTGGGTCCCGAGACCAAGCACATAAATGGGTGTTTAAAATGGAAATCCATTTTTTTGTTTTTTTATTTTTTGATTCCTTTTATATAATTTTTTATTTTTATTTTTTATTTTCATAAATCATATATTAATATCGAACAGCAAGCCACATTTCGGCATCAAGGGCGCTGTACACCCGCATTACCCATATATCTCTATACTGAGGGTGAATAGAACGCCATAAGTGGTGAAAAAAATGCTCATCAGGTGTTAGCAATGCTTTTTCCAGGGACAAGGCGAACAGCCAAAATCCTTTTTTTTTCTTTTTTTCTCCTTCTTGGGGCACCCTTTTCCATTCATGCTTGAAATGTTGCGCCATTTTCTCCCAAAAGTAGGATGCAATACTGGCCAATTGCGCATTGGTATGATATGGACGGACAATTAGCATATTACTGAACTGCACCATGAATTGGTGGAACATGACTTGCTCGAACTCCATTTTTTACATTTTGTACAAGTTGCAGTCCTTTTATACTTTTTACTGTTCCCCCTGGATCATCATTTCTCGTTCAGCCAATTAACGTCTTAGCACGGATGTAGCTGCGTGTTGCACGGCCAGATTATAGTCTACGCATCTGGGGCACATGCTTACTGTAAATAACATTTTACCCCCTGAAGTTACGAAGCAGTCTCGTTCGCACGTATTTTTCTGACAAAAATAACACAGTTGTATGGTTAGAGGGTACATGGGACGTTTGTAATTGCGGGAACACAACTGAATGGGTGATGTTATCGTCTTTCCTCCATTTTTCGACTCCATATTGACTTTTTAAATATTCTAGGTTTGCGAGTGCTTGTATACCTTTTGCTGCTACAGTTTTATTAACTCAGTGACCCATGAGTTAAATTTGGTGGGGTGACCTCTCCACTTTACAAAATATTCGGTTTTTCCACCACGTTTTCTGGTTTTTATTACATTTTCCACAATGCATACATCATCGAAAATATCGATTTTTTGAAGTTCTTGTTCATAAAATATACCCTCTAAAATTTCGCCCAATGCATCCTTCAAAAGGTAGACGGGTGGATGTCTGGCTTTACATTGATGTACAGTAAACGTCTCTTCGCTCCAGTTCGGGGTATATCCCTTTTCAAAATGCCCTTTGACCTTGCTAATGCGTACTTTATCACCCTGTTTATACTTCAAAATAACAGATTTATTTGGGGGTAACTGGAACGCCCTTTTTAGTACAACATTTTGATTATTTTTAGACACAGAACTGGGGGCCATTCCTATAGTCCTGTGTACAGACGTGTTGTAAGCTACCACCAAATCTGGTAAAATATTTACGTATCGGTACGTGTTGTTTCTGGTAAAATAACGCCACATTTTTTCCTTCAAGGTTCTATTGAACCGTTCTACAATGCAAGCTTTTGTTTCACTTTTTGTTGTGAAAAATTGTATTCCCGCCTTTTTTAAATAAGCTTGAAAATCTTTATTCACAAACTCAGTCCCGGCGTCCGTCTGAATTTTTTGCAGTTTACGACTGGATGACGTCAATATGCCATCAAAAGCTTTTATTATGCTAGCACCAGTTTTGTTTTTTAGGGGTACAACCCACGCATACTTTGAAAAAAGGTCTACGCAGGTCAACAAATATTTTTGCCCATCGTTATATTTTGATATAGAGGTCAGGTCAACCAGGTCCATCTGCCATTGTTCGTCTATGCTACTTACAATAACCTTATTCTGGGGGTACGTACGCCTGGCATACTTATGCACAACATAGGTCGTTTGTTGGGCTAGCCAACTTTTTACTTTTTTTATTGTGATTTTATCGTCAACTTTTTTGGCCCTTTCGTATAAGTTACGCAGACCACTATATCCTTCAGTTGGATCATAGTATAATTTATGCAACAATGCATCCATGTTTTTATTTTTTTATAAAATATGCACAGTTTTTGCGCATTTTTATACAATCAAATTTTTTTGAACAATAAACACAAAATTTTATTTTAATAATCAGACGATCTTTTGCATCTCGTTTCATGAATACAAAGCATTTTGGACATGGTTCATTCTGGTCACTTGGTTTTTCTGCAATGTGTGAATAGTTGGGTAGATCAAATAACGTACGATAAGGCACCCTGTGCACTTGCCTGCATATTATATAATGCCGAACACTTTTAGGCGTTTGGCCACACGTTTCACAAGGTTGATTCATGTTTGGCTTTTTAGCTCCATAATGAACGCAAAAGCACCTACTTTTATAATGTTTTCTCATGCAATATTAGGTTGCCTACGGAAATGTTTTCGAGTATACAGAATATCCATAAAATATTTTTGCAACATTTTAATTAAAAGCAATGCAGCCAAAATAATTAGCAGTATAACGCAGCTCATAATTTCATTATAGAGGGACTTTACCTGGGAACCATTTAAACAGCCATCCGATAATAATTCTGACGAATTTGAAAAATTCATTTTTTATGAATTGACTCGAAAATTGTTACTTTTATACTTTTCGTGAATTCAGGCTTTGGATGACATAAAGTATACAACTACATTACATTGCATGTTGGCTAATTGCAAAATTAAAAGTAGTAGGATAGGTTAGGTTTCTTGGCAAAAAAGAGAAAGTTTTTTATGTGCATACGAAAATTCGTAGATTTTATCAAAATTTTGGGAGCAATTTTGAAAATGAAATTCTTGGGCATTAATGTATCTTCAAAAAACAAAATTCGGCTAAATGGACCACTTCAAGGAAGTATATCGTATTAATGGTCTTCAATACTCAATTTCAGAGTATCAATACAACACCCACATTTGCAAACACTTTTCATCTTACAACGATAAAAATTGTACCATATTTTCAAAAAATCTACGCCGATTGAAAGGATACGTCGAAAAGACAATCAAAGAAGGAGCTGTTGTTCGCACAACAAAGAAAAGCACGGTACAATAGAAACTTTTGAATATGTACATTCGACCCCCATTGGCCATTTTTTCGACTATCGAAAAACCTCATGGGTGTCCACAAAAAGTATGCGAGTTGCAGTTAACATTGATACGTGTGAAATTATAACGTTATTTCCGACTGTTTGTCTTTAAAAATTTCGTCAATATTTTATTGTGATAGATATCATAAAATTTTCAGAAGTCAACATACCTACAAAAAAAAGAAGAAGCAGGTGTCATAATGGGCATTGGGCTGTGTTACTTTTTTAATAATTATTTGTTATGTTCACACCCCATATTTTTTTCTTCACTTTCCTATTCTCAAAAGGTGTCAGTACCGCCACATGTAGCATATGTCCTCCTATCCTATTCATTATTTATTCCTTCAATGCGAAAAAATTTTCACAACTACACTGTCAGTTTACAACATTTTGAAGGGGGCACGCCCCCATAAAAATTACCCGTACATTATTACAAAAGCAAAGGCACCGCAATGGATTTCTAAGTTTTACATGAAAATTATGCGTGACATCAGTACAATGAGTTTCGGACCCAGAGGCAAAAAATACAGTAGCTGAATTATTTGGCAAAGGATGCAAATTATTTAAGAAAGCAATCAGGTTTGCTAAAACATGTTCAGCTACACGCAAGTTTGAAAATCTTACATTCAAAATAGAGGGACGTGTGCGGATAATATTCAAAAATGCATCCGAATTCTCAACATCATCTTGAGTAAATGTGACAGTTTTTACATTGGGTGGTAATAGTAACTCGATAAAAAGGTTTGGAACTGATAAAGTTTCAATTTTTGGCATTGAAAAAAGCAAATTTTGGTGCAAGATGTATCTGGATATGTCCAACGTTGTGACACATTTTTCGCACATGGCCGCCAATAGTTGAAATAATTGCACATTTTGGGTATCAATGATGAGACGATCAGGTTGGACTTTTCGTAAAATAGCCCTTATCCTTTCAAAATCTGATTGTGGGACGGTGGGCTGGACTCTTACCCGGATTACAGTCTCGTATGATTGACTATTGTTTATTTCTGGTATAAGTTTTCTTTTGGAGATAACTCTTTTATTGATTTGAAAGTTGGCAGCGTGACGGCCGATGTCTACAGCTACTCCGGAAGATGGGGGGAATTTGCACACATGACAGGCGTTGCGCCACTTTTTGCATACTGGTTCGCAGGTTCGAATCCGTTCGTACCATGGAATATATGTGAGAATATGAAAGAGCAGTTCCAACGGTAAAGAATTTGTCATATTCAAAAGAAAAAGTATTGAACGTAAGTTGCACGTAATAGCCAAGAACAACAAAATGATGCTTTTGAATAATAATGCCAGTAGGCAACAAAAAGAGTGATGACGTCAAAAAGTAGCTAAGCTTAGAGAAGATGACCGTTTTTTATATTTGCCCGAGTTTTTTATATTTGTAAGCTGA
Source organism: Romanomermis culicivorax (assembly GCA_963922205.1). Taxonomy (NCBI): domain Eukaryota; kingdom Metazoa; phylum Nematoda; class Enoplea; order Mermithida; family Mermithidae; genus Romanomermis; species Romanomermis culicivorax. The sequence goes on from CAWUHX010000354.1 coordinate 213,820, forward strand.
ACAAAAAGTGACGTCAAAATGGCTAGCTAATTTTAGAAAATTGAGATTGTTTTTAAACGCAATAAGTTGCAATTGAACAAAAGGATGAGTGATGACATAACATTTTATGAGTGACCAAAAAAGTGTTAGCTAATTTTAGAAGCCTTTATTGTTTTTACATACATAAAAAGGTTGTGAGACAAAAATGGCGTATAAAAAAGGATGACTCATTGGGCCATATTGTCCGCAAAACTATAAAAACAAAAAAGTGGCTTAATTGTTGACATTATTTTTAGCTACCTAGGTGACGTCATTCGGGTTAATAAACTTTTCGAGCAAGCTAGGTCGATTTTTTATATTATCCGCCCTGTACTTAAGGATAGGCCGAAAAATGCTATGTTTTGTGTGGGGACTCTGTAGACCCCCTATACTACTAACGGCCATCTGCTGTTAATGTCGACATGACAAATTTGGGGCGTTTGAAAAAAAAATCATAATTTTGTCACCTCAATGGTCGTGAACGAAATATTTTTGCTAAAATGACTACAGTAATTTGCCCGGCACTAAATTTTTCATGTTGAACTTATGTTGTGCCGTGGATTTTGACTCATCTTTTGAAAGCTAACCTGTTTCATCTGGTCGGGAAAGGGATGTTCTCATGTGAGCGATTCTTAAGTGGGTGATTCCCAAGTGATCAATTCTCAAGTGAGCTATTCCCAAGTGAGCGAATTCCCAAATGATCGAATTCTCAATTGAGTGATTTCCATGTGAGCAATTCTAAATTGAGCGAATTCCCAAATGAGCGAATTCCGATTAGGGTGATTCCAAACTAACGACCGAGAATGTAATAACACTTTCTTCAAATTTCAAACTTAGAAGAAAGAAAAAAGTGTGAAAAAACGAAAAAATAAAGAATCGGGAGAATAGAAAATGATAAAGATGAAGAAGTAAAAGCAAAAAACTAAGATGAAAAGTAGATAAGAATGAAGGAAAAATCGCGAAGGATAAAATTAAGTAGGAAACAGAGTGCCAATTTGTATAACAATTACATGGGCGACATCTTATTAAAAATGGCAACTCGCAATGTATTGTTTCATGAGCAAAAAGAAAAGAGAAGATGACAAGAAAAAAAGAAAATGGAAGAAAGCAGAGACAAAAGATAAAAATGCAAAAACATACATAAACGGAAAGATAATTGCAACACACAGAAGGAAATAAAAAAGAAATACAAAGAAAAATATAAGGTAAAGAAGTAAAATCTGAAGAAAGTGTTATCACATTCTCTATCGCTCGTCTAGAATCGCCCAATTGGTACTTCGCTCATTTGGAAATTCGCTCAATTGGGAATCACTCGCATAGTATCGCTCAGTTGGGAATAAACCAAAAATAAGTACCTGCTTTGAAAGTCGTTTATGCAAAGCTTTTACCTGTAAGATTTTATACTCAAGAAATGTTGAATAGGCACACAAAGTTTCAATCCTATGTGGCATATTGTTTTTAGCAGAAAATGACGGAAAATAAAATTGTTCATGCTTTCCACTCATAAAATTCACAAGCACTTCAAGAAAAACAGACTATAGTCACAAATACTCAGGTTGATGTTCGTCCAAAAGGAATTTTGACAAGGAATCTAAAATCTAACGGCCAAATCGTTTATTCAAATTTACTTGACCCTATGCTGAGCACAATATAGTAAACATCAAATAACCAATCAACAGATTTTCCGCGAGGCTCTACTTTATGAATTCTCGAAGCGAATTCATGAACTTGCTCGAAATCACCCACAACATACATTTAGTTTCATTGGTTCGCACCAGCCTTTACCGTTCCAAAGTGTATTGGAGTTGAACCTTGTAAAAATGTAATTTATTTTTGCATATTCGATTTTTCAAAAAATACATGGTATAATCAACAACGAAAGATTTGTTATCTGCGGTAGGAAGTATCTAGCAAGTTAGTTACACGCACTGACTGAAAAAAATTACGGATCAGGGAGATAGCATTCCATTAAAGTTATATGAGCAACAAAAACTACTCGATTTTTACTTTTTTTTGTTCACATTTATACTGACTTAAAGTGCATTCCCGAAACACAGATAGAAACTCGCTGACAATTTAAAAAAATTTTCAAGATAACCAAAACTGAACGTTTACCATATTGTATGTCCTAAATTTCTTATCATTTGCCCATTTCCAGCACTATTATTTTCTTTCTCGTGAAATAAATCCTTTTTTTCTGAAAGGAAAACGTCCACATGAAAGCCACGACGACCATTTTTACCATTTTAGTCCTTTTGGCAGTCGGGACCATCAGGAGCGATCCCAATGACGAGGAAGCCGCAGTCGAAGTTGCTACTACGCCAGATCCGGACGGTCATGGCATTCATGGTTTATGGAATAAGGCGCAAAGGTTTTATGGTAGAATGAATCAATATCTGGATCCGCAGGATCGAGTGAGACAATTTTGGTTACTGTAGAAATTTGTTTCTATAGGTAGGGTATGGCATGGTAGTTCTGAAATTCAATGTAGAAAATTCATTTGAAAAGCAATGGTCGACACTTGGCTATCACTTTCTGTAGTATCATATTATAATGGTCATTCTCTTACACAGTTGAAAATGGACCAAGTTTTCGGCCACATGACGACGTTTTTGAGGCAAGTGCACAATAACCCGCAGGAAATCGTGCAAACTTTGAAAAAAGGTATAGACAATGCTAGACAACGAGCCAGGAATGACCAATCGGTCAAAAAATTGACGGACGAATTTGACAGGATAAAGCGCAAGGTACGGTAACTAAAGTAGAAAAGATTCATTTTTATGTTTGCAGTAAGTTCTTTTGATATTAAAACACTTGTTTTTTGAGTACCAATGAATTCTGTTCAATACATTTCCACTGTAGGCATTACACTCATTACATAGAAATAATGAATGAAACAAGCTCACTATCGGGAGGAAGCCACTCCAAATTCATGTGTCTGTCGGCGAAAGAAAAAATGCTCCGTGGATGCCTTTAACAACAAAACCTCCTGCTTATTAACGGTGATCTACCCACTAGGCTAAACCAGTCGCATGGATAAGTTCGTTAAATTGAGTAACAGTGAGGATGTGGAGGAGCAGAGTGTGGTCTGCAGGACGTGAAGTGAACTTAGGCCTTGTGTCCCAGGAAGAGGTACCCTTATAAAAAGACAGGAAGTCTGATGTAGGGTCTTACGTCGATTAGAGACAGATAATACGTCATTTTGTGACAGATTTCATCCAGTTTTTCTTCAAATGCTTCTGAATAATGAAAGTGGAAAGCAAGTAGTATTTCAGATTTTCACGATTTTCTGATAAACAATATATGATACAGCAATGGAAATTTGTGAGCATACTGGCCTAACCTTTAACAATTTTTTGAGTGAAAAATTTTACAGAAAGAGCTCTATGTAAACGATTTTGACGACGATACTGATTTGTGTCGCTTTTCTATTTGAAAGCATTTCATAAAGAAATGGACTATAGTATCGTACAAGAGATCTGACATCAGCCATATTTTCGAAAACGTCATATTCAGACTATGATGAGCAAAGGTGAATCTGTCAATCTATGTGCTACAAGTACTACGAGCAAATTTATGGGGACGTGTAGAGCATTATCCATGCGAGAACTGATCCTCGAGGTATTCCGGCTGTTCATCACACGGCCTGCCAAGTACACACCATCATCATTACAACGACAATTTCCGAACCATCCACATAGCGCTCGAATTATTTTAGTATGCAGTGAGTCTGTTTTTGAGTTTGAGCAGACAATAAACCTGCATCGTCAGCTAAAATATTTGTTCTGAATTAAGTCGCACAACTATCACAGTCAAGTCGAAAAGAAAAGTTGGCTCTATACTAGGACCTGAACTTAAGCCTGAAAGATCAGCCCGTCCCGAAATACAAGCTGCAGACCAGGCTTGGGCTGCCTGAAAAAATTCTCGGGACAGCCCGACCTATTTTTCAAAAGCCCGATAAAGCCCGACAAATTTTAATGTGCAAGTAGTTTTTGATTAAGCTCGTGGTGATTACTGCATCAAATAAATTTTGCTCATAACATCTAATTTTTTTCAATGTACCTGAAGAAAACCAAAAAATTTTCGATTTTTCACATTTTTTTGAAACCAGAAACCATGGACGGAGTAGACAAAGCTCGGCCCGACCAACTACGCTCTTTACTCACACTCTTTCTTCTCTCCCCCGTTTTTTGCTCTACCAAATGAAATTGCATTTACACAAGATTTTAAGACACGATTTCTGAGAGGATTCAACTGAGTTGTGATAAGTAAAAAATTAGCACTACCTGAAAATCACATATTTGGTGTAACTTGATGCACTAGGAACGATGTCTCATTTTTAAAATGTATCAAGTTTTGATTCTCTCACAATAGAAGTCACAATTATCAGAGAATGTAATTATAAGATGGTATCCATACTTCAAGTCTGTGACCCTCTGGCAGTAGAAGACATCATAAGCTATCTATTGAATAGAAAATTTTTTGGTGCTTCTGAGATTTAGCGGTAGATATGATGACTTTGGTGAAAAAATGACAATTTTCGCTTTCAAAATTTGATGCTTCGAGCGCCACTGTATTCTTAATACGTACTTTACACTAATGAATCCTAAAGTAAATTGCGAACCATCTATTGGTCTAATATTGGGTAAATTTTCAGAACACTATGTCTGATGTAGCTAAACTTGCAAAGGTTGAAAGAACTGTAGGTCAAAAATCGAAAAGGTCGAAAATCGTCAATTTCAGCGTCAAGTTACGTCAAATATGTGATTTTCAGTTAGGGTTAATTTTTTACCTAAATCGCGACTCTCTGTATGAGAAGCTGAATTTTTTCAGTTAGTGTGTCTTAAAATCGGACTTTCGTGTCGGGCTTCGGGTCTTGTTCTTTTAATCGGGCCAGATCGGGTCTCAAGGTTAAAGCCCGATTTCGGACCGGGTCGAGTTCGGGCTTCTAAAAAAAATATTCAAGCCGGGCCGGAAATTCCGAGACCGATTCGGGCATCACTCTTTACACAGGTTGTTTGTAGTTTGGACGAGCGGTTTTAAAAAACAGACTAGTGTAGTCTCCTCTAGGCCCAATTTTTCATTGTCACAGAGCTTAAATTTATAATTCACAGGAATTTCATGAATTTAATCAACTCTACCGTATCTTGGATCATTAATGTTATTTATCATTTTTGTACATATTTTCAGATAAATATTTTTTTTTACCATTTTTCCAAAAAGTCGATCCTGTATCAAACCAACTAATGACACAAAGATCACTTATACCTCGCATGGTAACAGTCAGCCTTTTGCCGACTATAAAGGCCTTATTCCGGCATACAATGATTATTGGTCTTTGAAGGTCACCTGTAAGACATCATGTAAGACGGACGCCAACCAAGACAAGCAGGCATGTACCTTCGACCTGCCGTATTCAAAGCAGATGCACTAAACTGCACTAACCAAGCTACACAGATGGTTCATAGACTTTTTTTTGTAAGAATGGTGTGTGCAAAACTGGTGGACGATGAACAGCAAAATACACCACCACAGGCCATCTTAGTCTAGTGGTTATTACCACCGACTACTGGTCTCAAGAACTAGGTTTGGACTCCGGTGTAACCCCTTTTAACTGGCCCAGGTATATACAATAAGTATATACTAAAATGTTACAGGAAATATGTAACATTTTAGAAAAGGTTACATATTTCCTGGAGTTTATCTATTTTCTTATAAAACTTTACAGTACTATAGTCTGTTTTTTTTATAAAAATGCTTCAAATAGAAAAGTGACACAAATCGGTATCGTTGTCAAAATCTTTTACATAGAGCTCTTATTGTAAAATTTTTCACTCGAAAAATTGTTAAAGGTTAGGTCAGTATGCTCACCAATTTCCACTGCTATATGATATATTGTTAAAAAAAAATCGAGAAAATCTGAAATACTACCTGCATTCCACTTTCATTATTAAGAAGCATTTCAAGAAAAACAGACTATAGGTCTTTGTTCTAAAATTCTAAAGTTATATGATTTTACAATTTTGCAGTTTTATGCATTTTTCTTTGCATTTCCCTTGAATTTTGTGTTTTTTAGAATTTTGTGAATTTATTGTCTTACGTTTTGAACATTTTTCCATTTCAAATCCCGAAAATCTTCGCATTTCTCAAATTTTTTTTACAAAATTTTTATTCACATTTATTTTTGGTTGCAATCTTTGTTTTAGAAATTTTCTGTCGCACATTTCCTTTGCAATAATCTACGACACTGTTTCCATCTATTTACTGTTAGCGATGGTTCAACAACTATCTTTGAAACTAACCCATCGATAAGCAACAAAAATGAAATTATGCTTTTTGTTTGGAGAAAATAGGTCTATAGCTGTGTTTTCCATTAAATGAATTGCTGACCTCAATATATTATATTTAGTCTCTGCTTAGGTCGAAAGACGTCAGCAATATAACTGAAGAAGCTATTGGCATGTACATATAGCTTATTGCTGGTGGTCATGCAATATAGTTTTCTATTGGCAACAGTGCTGCATTTCTCTAGTAGCTAAACACTACCTTCAGTCAGAGGGTAACCTAAGTTTGCTGAGACTGCAACTGACATGAGCCTGCAATCGAAAAGCTATCAGGGTCGCTCCAGATGCTTCCCGCAGGCCACTACACAGAACCATAAGAACTAATTATAGTAATGTCCAGAAGATGGCAAGTCGTCCCTGATACTGACGGTGGTGCCCAATGTCCAGCACCCACTTTCGCTTATTAGAACAACTAAATAAATAAATATTAATCTAGAACTGGGTGCAACAGAACAATGAAAATGATGATGGCAGACGTAATGTACACACTAAACGAGAATCTATAAAGAGACTGTCTTTGGTCTACTGGTTACCACCCCCAACTACCAGTCTTGGTTACCAGGTTCGATCTCGCATGTAATCCGAATTTTTCTGGTAGCAGACAACCTTTTGGGGTAGATAAATTGTGTAGAAAATTTTGAAACACTTCTCTAACTCAGCCCAATTAAAATCTTGGCGGTAGAGTACGGCGAATGAGTAGGTGGCCTATTTCATTTATGGGTAGGTAGCCGAACAAGTCCTGTTTTGTCAGCGAGAAGCTAGCCTGTAGAATGTGGCCTCCAACATGTGGGAAAAGCACCCAATGAGCGCCTCTCATATAAGGTGGGCACTCCTGTAAAGTTGCCTTTCCGGCTGTAGGAAAAATGGGTACAGGTGCGTCTGCTAAAGTTTGAAAAAATGATAAAGAATGATAAAATCACGATTTTCTGGTCGTATTGTGGCTTTGCCCAATGACCAATTTTTCATAGATGTAGAATGACTGCTACAGTAAGTACATCCCCAACAAATATTCTTGTTCAATGTTTATTTATGTTCTTGCCAAAGCAAGAAATATTTTGCCTTTCCACATCGAAATTGTCAAAAACGTGAGTTTTGTTTAAGCTAGCTGCATTCAACAGACCAATAAGTCTAAGATCAGTTTGTCATTAAAACCATCAGATTCAAATTAGACGAATAACTCATCATAAGCGGCGCACACAGTGTTAGGAATAAGATTTTGAGCCCAAATAATTGAATTTTTGTGAGTTGTTTATCAGGAAGTACTTGCTTTCAACTATTTCCCGAAAAATAGCATTCGAAAAAACGGACTATAGTAATGTTAAAATTAAATTTAAAAGATCGCCGGAATTTTTTTTCAAAACAATAACCTTAGTATTAATAGATACACATTATTGGGATCTATTCAAAAGCACAGTTTGAAATGGCTATCTCCATTTTTGGCAGACTTATGAGTAACCCAGACTAGTCAGAAGCAGTGACAGTTGATGCATAACCAGGATATGATTCAAAGACTATATTCCAACGTCTCCTTATTGTTGTCTGATGATGAACAAGTACAACTAGCAGTCTCGCTGAAGACATCTAAAAAAACTGCAAAAGAAGGATTTAGAAATTGCAACTTGTTGGTTTTATATTCTATAGGTCATTACCATGATGCTCTATTTAGTTCAGCGGATTAACGCGTGCCACTACCGAAGCAGCTGCTCAATAAATTTTGAGACAGTAGAGTGTTTCTATTTACCTGTTTTATATCGAACTTTATTTGTACTCTTGATTTTATACTTTATTCTAAATAAATGTCATGTTCAGGTGGTATGTTGGCATTACTCTCATTGGTGCTGTCTGAAAAGTAATTGTAATATATATTTCTGAGTCTAAAAAAAAGTTGTTAATATTTTGTTCTGACACTAAATTTAACATCAATCTATTGCTATGATCGAAATTTACTTGAAAAGCATTACGCATCAGTTCTTGATGTTTGGCTGTCCCCTAATCTTTCTGGTAAATAACCTTACAGGATCTTGGTGCCTGGTTACTCACTATATTTCACAATACAAAAATACAAAGACAATTTCTTCCCATGTTATGTTTGGATGTTATCATAGTTTTACCGTTTTCATATAATGCAGAGCTGAATCTGTAAGGTCACAGCTCAAACGCTTCCCATTATTTATGATAACATTTATTTTTGTATCAGGAATCAAATGTTGTAATAGAACGATTTTATTACAAAAACATGTTTTGATGGGAAATGACTTGTTTGATCACACAAAGGACTAATCGCGAGCTTATATTGAAAACTTTGAGATCATTTTCTATACATTCTGGAATATTTTCGATGATGTTTACTCTATGGATTTTGGTGCTTGTATTGGGTTCGCTTGACTGTATCCTAGCTTTAACTTCCTATAACCTAACGCATTTTGAATACGACGAAGAACTAGCTTCAAATTTTTCTTCATGTAAGTACAGTAATCTACATTCAAAAGCCCCAGAAGGCTTATGTCATCTGGGCACCTCGACAATATGTTTTTGATTTGATGACCATTTTCCATAGAGACCAGAAGTTTAGCAATAACATAGGAAGATAGACAATCGACATCAGGAACTGTATTTAACTGAATCTCAATTAGGTATCTATAACATAGAGGAAAACATGGCTTCTGGCAAAACTGACAACCAGATTTCACAATTAATTTCATAGTTTTACATAAAGCTTCAGTTGTTGTTCATTAAAATTTTTCGCTACAAACATATAATAAATATTTACATATTATAGGGCAGATTCAATATGTAAAGATTTAATATGTAATATGTAAAGATTACATTAGTTTCATTGTTCATGTGTCATATTTAAACTTAAATTTGCAGATGGTCTGCAGTGGTTAGTTCACCTACGTCGATCTCAGCAACTGGAACAGATTAAACCATGCTGAGACATGCTATAAACAGATAATTTTGAGCATCATTATTATGTCTATAAGGAAACGTTTATCTCTAATGAACTATAAAATAGTTCAGAAGTGTCAGAGAGTTGGAGATAACACGTATAGGAAACGGTGCAAAATCAGCTGTTTTCCTAATGGAAATTTTCCTTATTTCATGTAGCTTTCTTGAGTGAGATTTTTTCACTTTTTCAAAATAGTTTTTGAAATATGATTATGCAAATTCCAGTGTAAAATGGCCAAATCTGGTTAGAGGGGCGAGAATGGTTAGTGTAACGTCGTTCAGGTTGCTGCTAGCTATCAAATACGATTTCATACTTTACACTTGGAGATTTTTCTCCCTTAGGATTTTGGCTTACACCTTGACTGATTGATAAAAAGTTTTGTATCAGTTCCATTGCGATCACAATAACAATCGGGGAACGAGTCGATCCCCACATGAAAGAACTAATGAATTTTAACCTGTTACCTCGAACGTCCAGTTACCCTCAAAAGAATTTTTGTGCTAAGCATCCCATAACCTCGAATGAACAAATTTAGCCTAATCATAAGCCTGAGCCTAAGCCATAGCCTGAGCCTAAGCCTAAGCCTAAGCCTAAGCCTAAGCCTAAGCCTAAGCCTAAGCCTAAGCCTAAGCCTAAGCCTAAGCCTAAGCCTAAGCCTAAGCCAAAGCCTAAGTCTAAGCCTAAGCCTAAGCCTACCCCTAAGTCTAAGGTTAAGCCTAGGCCTGAACCTTAGCCTAAGCCCAAGTCTAAACCCAAGCTTGCATCTAAGCCTAAGTCTAAACCTGATGCTGAGCCTGAGCCTGAGCTTGAGTCTAAGCCTAAATCAATATCTGCGCCTGAGCGTTAGCCTAAGCCTAAGCCTAAGCATGTGAAATTTTTGAAATTACACAAAAGTTGTTCCAAGTAAAAGGACGTTTGATGTAATCAAACCTGCTGCCAAAGTTTGCATCATTCCGTCACCACAATTTTTTATAGATGGGACGGTTGCTACCGTAAGAACATTCTTAATACATTGATCTCGGAACAAAAGTGTTTCATTCTACTCTTGATCATGAATTTTGAAGTTAATCCTTAAAATCGAATTATATATTTAATAGGGTTGGAGAAGCGTGACACCGGGCATGAATACAAATGCGTAGGAAGTGCGCCACTAACTTTCAATGTTCCGCTTCTCGTTTGTAAGGCATTTTAATTGCTATTTTCTTATTTGAACCGGAATCAATGCATAAATTAATATTTATTTCAGACTATAGGTTTGCAGGTTTTGTCATTATAAGTGGTGACAACTTGGTCATTTTGGTCGAAGATCCCAATGGCAAATCGTTGCAATATGTAATTCCACTGAAAACAGGTAATCAAATGTAGAGCTATGGCATTGTAAGTAATTTTTATATGTTGTGAAGGTCTTTCCTTCGATTTAAAGAAAAACTACGGTCTGTTAGAACTACTCGTTGGCCAGGTCTGGGATCGAGTGAAACAGTCCTCGTTCAGACTAGGCAACAACAGCAATAAACTCTTACTAACGAACGGGCCCTAACAGAGCAGATCTTGTAGACTCCTAGAGGAAAATCTGTATCCACTGCACTATTCTGGGTAGGAGAAACCCCATATGGTATATCTCTGACCTGACAGCTGCTGATAAGTATTGCCCGAGCCTACAGCCCATCCGAAACTCACTAAGTAGCGTGAAAATGTGTAAATATGTAAATACAAACAAATACTGTATAAAAGTGAACGACCATGAAATTTACGCAAATTGAAGATGCTATGACGGGCGAATGATTTATTAATTTGGGCGTCGTCATTCACCAAGAATAAGACAAAACAATGATGATGTCACATCATTTTTCTTATAGGGCCATCTTATTGTGCAGATGCCCATCATTGATTTGCATGTCGATTTCCCGATTTCAAAATGGACGGCAACAAAGTGCAAAACATATGAGTGTTGTCTGTCCCATACTCAACAAAGGAAAGTTACCTGATGAAACTCTCACGTGTTACTTGATATGGCCGAATAGTAAAGTCAGGAACATATATATTATATAAATGTATATTATTCTCATCTTGTTCCTTACAAATTTACAAAGTACGAATAGGTGTGGCCTCTGATAAGTTCCCAATTGATCCTAAAAAATTGGTAGGAAATAAATATGAAAATAAATATGAAGCATGACAAGATTTATTTTTATCAGCGTCAACTACATGCATTGTTGTAGCTTACAAGATCAACAGTAATTTGGACATAGTAGCACATAATTTGTTTATCTATTCAAGACTAGCACTCATCTCGTAACCTCTGATATGTTTTTTTCGAGTATGCATAAATCTTTGAAAGTTACATTTCTTATTTTTTGGACTAGTTTCAAGCTTAGAAAACTTCCCTTTCTCTAATCTGAATTCGATATGCAGTTTTTCTGAGTTTATGACGACAAATGTGTCAATTATCAAATAAAATATTTTAATTCTGATCAAAGCTACTGTTCTGTGGTTTAACATTTTATATGATACATGTTTCCATAAGGTATATGGTTATGTAGTGGTGGCATGCTATAATGCATGACTTAGGTATGGTATCATATAGAATATTAGATACATATAAAGCCGAATTATATGGCATAATTCGACATATATCACTTTCTAGGTTGACTTGTAAACTTGACCATGATTATCTTTGCGAATGCGTCCCATGCCAAACAAGAACTGTTGATGGGGATCATCAAACTTTTGAAAATTACAGGCTAGGACCCCAACTAACTACTGAACTAACCAAGGTTCCCAAGTAATAATAGGCAGTAGCCTGTGGTAACGGAACCCTGACTGCCCTAAAAACCTACCAAAAAGTTCTTTTTCCATCCTTTTTTCTGAAGGCTTACAAATGTTTATGAATAATGCGATGTACAAAAAATTTTTACTCTAGATTAGGTATGCCAAGCACTGTCAGCTTTCTCTCTATGGCCTCAGGCACATAACCTTAGCCTTATTGGGCTGATATTAACACTAAGCCAAACTACTACAGAATTGGGTACCCTTTTCGGGACAAATCATAGGCAATTCCAAGATCGCCTTCTCTTTTTTACCAGAAAGCTCAGCTTACTGAAGCAAGCACAACTACTGCCTTTTGGAAGATTTATCATAAATAACAGCACCATGAGGATTGGACTCTGCAATTTTGAGGTTTGAGATCCTAGGTCACCACTATAGTGAGCCGGTCTTATGCGTCTGATGTAGTGTTGTGGAACAGACAGCACAATAGTTCCTAGATTCATCCCAATACCATACTATACTAACTCACTGAAGCTCAACCCAGAAGCTGCTTGACCCTAAAAGTCAAAAGCTCTTTTTAAACTGGCGCTTGAATAAGTTTCAACCCTTATTCACGATGCCAAGTTCTCACCCTCAGAGTGTATCATGATTTTTCTTCCTAATAACAAGTCTTTCAGAAGTGACCGGATAGCCACCACACTACATCCCTCATGGCCAGTAGGATTTTTTTTGATTGACAGTTTCAAAGAAATGGAAATTTTGGGGCTTGATCACCAAAAGTTTTATGCAAACTTTTAATTTTTTGCCGGTATAAGAATCAAATTTTTCCACCTTGCATTATTTCAGCTAGTCCAAATCCACCATTGTCGAAGTATGTTTGCCGCTACATTAAAATACAATACTCGCGGTAAGATAAATTTTTTTGCTATAATATGCTCGAGAGAGCCACTGAAGTTGCGTGTAATGAAGGAAATAACACGCTTTCTAGATATGTTTTGCGTGCATGAGTTGAGCTACAACTCAACTGAAGTTTCTTTGGTGAAGCTAACCCTAGTTCCAAATAGTATCGATGCTGTAAATTACCGAAAGAATTTTCTTTCCTCCAGAATATATTTTTTAGAATGTTCTTGCAGTATGATCACATTACATGATGCGCAGGTACATGTGATACATATCTTACACTATGAGCATGTAATATGATGTGCAGATACATTTATTGTACTACATTTTCCTGAACAGTTCTAGAGCCTTCCACAATATTCTATAATATTCTGTTCAAGTGAATTTCTAGAATATTTCCTGATTTTGCATGATGGTATATAAGCCGGGTTATTTTGCATAATCATTCATCTATTTATTGTACTATTCAGTACATATACTATTGTATGTTGTGTTAGTTAGGCTAGCTGAACCTAGCTATTTACCAGCTAGTATTCCAGTTGGATTTTTACAAATTACCCTAGGGTTAATCTATTTTCAACTCAGTCCAGTCATTATTGAAGACACAACAGCTCCTAAACAAGAATATGGTGGACAGGTTTTAATTTCTACAATGTTCTATCACGCCTTGATGTGACTAGACATTTGTGGGAATACTCCACTAGCACTTTCCAAGTTCTTGAGAAAAAATGTACTTACAAATATCTGTTAAGCTCATCAAAGCTCATTTTTTAATTTAGAAGCAGCAGACTATGATCTAAGTTCTTGCACGTCAACGATCTTTACTGTATTCAATTATCACTTAAACATTATAAGACTTTTCACACCAAATGTTCCCGTTTAATATTCAGCAACGAAATTAGATGGCATCAATCTTGTTATCGAATGGGCTCCTCAATCGTCCGATACAATGATCGCAAAATGTGCTGCGATAGCGCATTGGTATTCCATTATGCCACCAGTAAACAAACATATGAAACGAAACGTTGGTCGTTTGATATCTGTTGCGATTACACAAAGGTCAAGAAAGCATCTTGAGACGTATATATTTTATTTTGTTGTAAAATTATTAGCCGGTTGTGTGCAAGTTTTTCAAGTAAAACTCAAGTACCAGGAAGTCCTTATGAGCAGCTATTGCTTATTAAGAATAAATTATTTTGGAAAGGAAGAAGCTGAAATCAGTGGGAGGTAGTGATCGACCGGAGGTCCAATTTTACCTCCTGCTGCAGGCCGGTGCCGGAGGAACTTTTACCTCCGGTTCCGGCTGGAGCCCGAGGCCGGAGGCCGGATGAGGCCTGATGTATAATAGAATATAGTGCTAACCTCATCAACATTTTATTTTCTCAACTACATCATTTATTTCCAGACGAACTGAGTATATCACCACTACTCCCACTTTGACTGCTACTGCTGTCAGCTTCATTTTTTGAATCAATAGGAGGCGAGTTGGTTGAAGAAAATGGCAGGTGAAGGAATTGACGTATTGATTCTTTCCTTAAAATGTTTCGGGGGGAAAATTTGAATCTTTGTTAAATATTGAGATAAAATATTGAAGATTACAAATTAAAACATGAGATAATACGTTTAGGAAGATGAAAACTATTATAGATTAAGTGAGAAGTGATGGTAGACATATAAAAAGCCTGAGCTAGGTTATGCATAATAATGATTATCAAAATTATAATCGGCACGAATCGCCGGAAATTTTTTTCGTTCTAAAATGCACCAAAATTCATCTTTTCTGTATCCCAAACACTCTGTACCAGTGCAGAAATCACAAAAAAAAGGTCTGCACAAAGCCTAAAAACTCTGCACTGAGCAGAAAAAAAACACTGCAGTAAAACAAATATGTGATTAATCATTTATTATATCAGAATGAACCTGATAAAAGCCTCCGGCCTCCGGCCACTTTAGCGAGTACCTCCAGCCCGGAGGCCGGAGGTCAGAAAATATGTCGGATTAACCAGAGGCCGGAGCCGGAGCTCCGGTCGATCAATAGTTGGAGCAGAAAGGCGGGAGAGATAGCCAAGAATCAGCCATAACACACGGCACTTAATCAAAAATGGTTTTGTTGTACAGATAACATGGCTTCGATTTTTGAGGCATAATTTTCAACAAGTTTTAAATGAAAGTCGACCTTGAAAATTGACCCGAATTATTAATCCTTCGGTCGCCCAATTTGACTTAGAAACTGAATTGTAACGTACCTGCTAAAGCAGTACTGTAAATATGTAGCATACTGTATGTAATAGACATTTATTAGATATTATTTTATTTTCACATTTTATCGTCTCAAGGATGTCTGGGATTCACACCCAAACATTCCTACAAAATTACGTGAAGTACTTTATTTTGATCCATTCACACCCCGGTAGCCCAATTAAGATGCCCCAATTAATTTGCACAAACGGCAGCTGTTCCCCTAGAACCTACACTAAACTACACATTCCACAGCTACCGTAATCCCCCGTAAAAATCGTAAACAACACCTGCACACAGTAAAATATGTAGAAGCCCCACCGTACAGTAGTCTCAAGTGTAACAGTAGCGGCGGCCCCACAAAACATGTGTATACAGAGAAACCGATACAGGAAGCATGCACAGAAGCACAAAGGTGTGGCCAAGCCCACCGTAGAAAGCAAGCGAAGCACAGAAAGCATACAGTACCAGAAAAGCGTTAGAGAGGCGTAACTAAGTAAGCATAAGAAGCATAGCAGGAAACGACGATTGGCGGAAGAAGATGGACAGAAGCTCGACCTCCCGCGACGCCCAGGGAGTGGCCAAAATCGCCGTATAAAAGAAGAAGCAAAGCGTGATTTCATTCATTCTTGTATCGTTCAATTTTTTGACCCCGCGCCCGTATTTGCAAGCATTGTTTTGAGAGCGAGTCTCATTTTTATTCGGAAGCAATTAAGCCCTGTATACTCGCCGCGTTATCGTATCATTGTCGTATCGACGTCTAAAGCAGCCGTCGAGTATTGTAAAGCCGTATATTATCGCCCCGTATTGTACCGCCGTGCCCTGTTTCCCCGCCGTATCGACCAATTGGTTAGAAGTAAAGTACCTCACACAAATCTGGTCGTTACATATTTTGGTGACCGTACCGTTACGTTAACCACTGGAACTCCCTGCCCCAATTAGGTGTACTCTTATCCGGGCGTTTAGAAGCATTAGATAATACAGTAGTAATCATTTCCTACAGTAAGACAGTATTCGTAGAAAGCAAACTGGAAATCCCCTCCAACGAGACATTAAGCGATACATTTAAACGAATACAACGTGAAGCAAAAATTGAGGCATTTAAGCAGAAATCCCAACGTAAACCAAGAATGACCCACCAAACGCAAGATCATTTAGGAGAAATCGTTAGAGAACAGATAAACGATTTATTTTCAGAACATTTTCGTACCCTACGCACACAATTGAATCAGAATACAGTAAACCCTACCCTAATAGACGATCTAAGAACAGCAAACATTCGTAATAACATGGCTAACAATTTCTACGCGAAACCTACAGTATTCACGGGCGGCGTGACCCAACATTTTGGTGAATGGAACAAAAGATTAGAACAATTCATGGCACTCCAAGGCATGAAAGATACAGACGTACAGTTAAAGTTGGCATGTTTAGAAATTCATTTAGGAGGAGCCGCATTAGCAAAATTCAAAAGTTTAGCAAATTCTGAAAACCCTCCCCACACATACGAGCAGTATAAAGTCGCATTACAGGCATTTTTCCCAAACAATAGAGATAATGAGCTACATCAACAATTCTTACGCGAAAGAAAACAAAAGCGTTCAGAAACAGTAACGGAATTCTTATTTGATCTAGAACATCTCGCAACCCTCGCCTACCCTAACTTTAACACAGACGCACGAGAAATGATCATAAAACCCCTCTTTGTAGAAGGCATGCAAAACGAAATCAGAGAAGCAATTAAGTATAGAAGGTTCGCAACTCTAAAAGAAATGTCAGACGAAGCAGCTTACATTGAACAGCAAATTCTTAGAAATGAGTTAAAATCCAACGCCCTTCCCTTCATACCCCCAAAACCGGAACCCATCTTTTCCCTAACCAAAAATACAGACCAACAGGATCTTTTACATCAGTTAGAACAACAAGTAAAAGATTTACAGTTGCAGATCAAACAAAAACCTCAACCCCCACAACAAAGTAGCTACAACAATTTCAGTAACAATACTTTCAGCAGGAATAATGCTTACAGGAACAATACCATCCCTAGGCAACCCACATGCTTCCAGTGTGGACAAATCGGACACGTAGCTCGTAATTGTAAATCAGTAGGCACCCGAAAATCATGTGAAATCTGTTTCCGTAATAATCACAGTACACGCGATTGTAAAAGCCGATGCATCCACTGCTCCCAAACAGGACATAGATCAGATAACTGCCTTTCCAAACCCTACTCAAACTTTCAATGTTTTATATGCAAGCAGGGAGGTCATACAAGCAGGTATTGTCCAAATCAGCAGAGTCGTAATATTCAAAATTGCATTGAGTACAGGCAACCCCAACCCCTCATGGACATTGATGACCCCGCATTTTACTCAAAATTACCCGCCATAACTAACGGCCCTCAGACTACTTTAGGAACTATCATGCCCAACACCCACCGCCGTAGTGACGAATACGTCCTTGATCTGGACGTACCCGATTGGTGCGCCATGTCACCACCCCCCACGCCTGAAGCTGCAAAAATCGAAAAATCGCCGCCCACCATCCCTGTAGGCTACAAGATCCCCTGAAAACAAGACACTACGCCGCCCACCACCCCAGAAACCCCGTCGAAAACAGGCCCCAACTTGTTATCCCTTCTCCATGGCCTGACCCCCGAACATTACCAATTTCGCCCCCGCCAAACACTCCTACCAACCCCCGCAAGTAAGCAAGTCCAAACCCCATCCCATAACTCAACTTCTAAAGTTTTACAGAATGTTCAGATTTCAAACCGGCCACCCCCTCAGCTCAAAATCGCAAAACGACAACACCAAAAGCCCCAACACCAAACCGGCCACAACGAAAACATACAGTGCCCCGCCGCCTCCACTAAAACATTCTATTGGCCGATGTTTTGTATTTTTCTTTGTATAATAATCCCCACATCGTGTAGTGCCCAATTTCAGATGTGTGGAACTTCATTGAGCGGTCACTCAATCAGCATACCGAAACTTGTATCATGCATGCCCCCTTCCACAGTAGACAAACCCGTACAAACATTCGGAAAAATCTATATCCCCTCCACTAAGCCCCACATTACAGACGCATACAAATGCAGTGTTCGCAAACGCAAAATTTGTACTAATACAGGATTTTTTGGATCAAAAGGTATTGTCTTCGACCAAACCGAAATGCAAAATCTAACCCCACATGTTTGTAAGGCAATCGTTATAGACAAAGAACACAACGGTCAAAAATTATACGAAACCCAACCAGGATTTTGGTCAACAAATAACTCCCTAAGCGTAGAATACACATGGTGTTGTACAGACCATTGTACCTCGGTCACTAACATCATCATAGAAATAGGACAAATAGCATCTTGGAATGGAAAATCTATGACAGGTACATTAGGCGACCTAGGGTCATGCAAACCGACATCAGGTCATTGTGTTACAGCTGACGGATCCATTATCTGGAATGAAACAGCATTTGAAAACTTATGCCCCTTCGAATACAAAAACACACATCCCATCAAACTCACACAAACCCACATGATAATAGAAGAACTACAAGGTGCATTCTCGGTTAAAAATACAGTTTTTTCGAACCCTAATTGCCCAGAAATCCAAGACAGCATTCTAACCGAACAAGGCATTATTGTACAACTAGACAAAAGCACCCCACATCGTAACGCATTTTTAACCCCAAAAAACAACGAAACTCATACTACACTATACGATTTTGATGATTTTGAACCCATCAATGCAAAACTAAACTATCTAGCAGACAAAATACAGGAATTCGAAATTCAAAATTTCAAAAATGTATGGAGTGAATTATGCAGACAGGCGCAGCGTCACCTTGATCTCGTATGGCAAATTTTACATCTTGATGCAACCCTTGGAGCACGTGCATTCCTACAGAGAACCGACATAATAGCAGAATTCACAGGAGAAGCCCTCACAGTCTGGCCCTGCAAGCAGGTAAACGCATCCAGAGTCTTTTACAACCACAAAATCAACCAAACATGCTACAAACTTTTGCCCATCCTCGTAGGAACTGAACTCATGTTTTCAAATCCAGGAGGCAACGATTTGACCCCTTTTTCACAAACCGTTGACTGCCATCACATGCATGTAGCCCTTTACAAACAGAATAATACATGAGTCAGTGAAACAGGATCCCCGCATGTCACAAATTTACCTTTAGAAATCGTCTGGAACCAAAATTTCTCCCTTTTTCATTTTAATACACCCGCCATTTTTCATGATCAACTTGCAACTATTTCAACCAACTTACTCTTTTTGAAACAATACATTTACAAAACTCACACACTCGAAAACATTGTCAAAAAACTCGTCAATTACACCGCCCAAATGTCTCTCAATTCCGATACAGTTTACAACATGATCTCAGGCACTGGCCAAGCACTCGGAAATACACTCTCTGGCGCCGGTCAAGGCATAGAACATGTAATAACCGGTACCACCCAAAGTCTCACAGACGGATTAAACAATTTACTCAAAGGACCCCTGCAAATCATTATCAATCTCGAAAATTATTACTGTAGTTATTGCAGGCGTCTTTTATTCGTTTCTCGTTCTTCGAAAATATTTCCCCTCTCCAAAGCATCATGCCACAAACGAACATGCATACGAAATACCATCAAACAACAGACATTTACATGAGACAATTCCCCCATCATTCGGCCATGCTCTCTTAGAATTAGCTAATCGTCGTGGTGCACAAACACAGCAGAAATACATCCTTGTCGATATTGATACCCCCCGAACTCCTGCAATCGAACTCATTAATCAAATTCACCAATCTGCATCAAATAAGCCACCCCAGAATGTACCTGAGAAACATACCCCTCATATTCCAATCACACTTAACGGCAAATTAATGACAAAAGGCATGATTGACACTGGTGCAGTTTACTCACTCATTTTCCCGAGTCGAGCAACTTTTACAATTAGACATGAAACCCCCGCTAGTCCAAGCATAAGCAGCAAATAATCTCCCAATTCACTTTGTAGGAACCACTTTTGTGTTAACCCTCATTTTTTGTGTTAACCTCCAGTGACCTGACAGAAGCAGAAAAAACGCAACTCCTACGCGCCCTATCGAAGTACCCCACATTATATGCTAAATCCAAAATGGACGTAGGTAGAACCACCCTCGTTTCACATACAATTGACACCAATGGCTCCCAACCCGTCCGTAGACAACTTTATCGAACTTCCCCAAAAGAAAAGCAAATCATACAAGCAGAAGTTGAGCAACTCGCAGCAGCAGGTGTCATAAGCCAAAGCAATTCCCCATGGTGTACCAACACAGTTTTAGTCCCAAAAAAAGACGGAGGCCATCGTTTATGCATTGATTTTAGAGGCCTCAATAAAGTCACCAAAAAAGATACCTACCCCTTACCCCGTATAGACGAAATTCTAGACACCCTCCGAGGAATGAAATATTTTATGTCCCTTGACCAATCCAATGCATATTATTCCATTCCCATAGCACAAGCAGACAGAGAAAAAACTGCATTCAATTGCTCAGCCGGCCAGTATCAATTCAATTACCTCCCCTTTGGACTCACCAATGCCCCAGCCACATTCCAAAGGTTAATGGATGTTATTCTTTCTGGTCTGCAATGGAACACATGCCTTGTATATCTCGACGATGTTTTGGTATTCGCAAACTCCCATGCCCAAATGCTGAAACGTTTAGACACTATTCTGGCCCGATTCTCACAAGCAGGCGTTAAGCTAAACATACAAAAATGCAAATTCTGCCAGCCCCAAGTTCAATACTAAGGCCACGTCATTTCTCAGCAAGGCATTTCACCAGATCCCCATAAGGTACAGACCATCTATGACATACCCACACCCAAAAGCTCAAAAGAAGTTAAGTCATTCCTTGGCCTACCCTCATAATATCGCAGATTCATCCCAAATTGCTCTCAAGTTTCTAGCCCACTCACATCGCTACTCAAGAAGAATTCGGAATTTTCCTGGGGCCCTGAACAGCAAAACGCATTCACTAAGCTAAAAGAATTACTCATTCATGCCCCAATACTACAGCATCCCGATTTCACAAAACCGTTTATCCTGCAAACTGACGCCTCGAAACTCGGAATTGGCGCCATTCTCAGTCAGCTAGATAGTAAAGGTCAGGATCGCCCCATTGCTTTTGGGAGCCGCACATTGAAACCCGCAGAATGCAACTATCCGATCACTGAGTTGGAAACCCTTGCAGTAGTCGAATTTGTCAAGTATTTCCGCCCTTATCTTTTCCAGCAACATGTTATTGTACACACTGACCACACAGCAGTTCAGGCAGTCTTACAAAAGGAAAACCCGTCCCCTCGCATTGCCCGTTGGGGATTAGCCCTCTCCGGTATTCAGCTAGACATTCGACCCAAGAAAGGCACTGCTAACCGCAACGCAGATGCAGTTTCTCGATTCCCCTCACAGACAGCAAAGCAATCCTTTGATATTGAGCAATTAGAAACCCGCCCCGAAATATCAACTATCAATTCAGTTTTGGAAGCCGAAGCAACTGAACAAGAAGAGCAACAGAAAAACTTTGCCGAACTCCAATGCACTGATCCAACTGTCAAAAGTATTTTAGCAAAAATCGCCCAAAAACACCCCCTTACTCTGATCAAATTCGCAGTGCATCAAAACATTCTCTTCCGTATAGTCGACAAACAGGCAAAACTATACATTCCCAAGTCGCAAGTCCAGCATCTCATCGCCTCACATCATGACAGCAAGTTCACAGGTCATTTTGTGGCCCGGAAAACTTTACACTTGCTCAGACAGAAATACTTTTGGCCCCAAATGAGCCATGGCATCAAACGTTACTGCAAAACTTGCCACCCATGCCAAACACAGAAAGCCCTCCGACACAAAGTGCATGCAAACTTGGTAC
The DNA here is from genome assembly GCA_963922205.1 of Romanomermis culicivorax. NCBI lineage: Eukaryota > Metazoa > Nematoda > Enoplea > Mermithida > Mermithidae > Romanomermis > Romanomermis culicivorax. Next base: position 235,957 of record CAWUHX010000354.1, read on the forward strand.
CAATTCAGCCGACTGGCCCATTTGATAGAGTCGGTGTTGACTGCATGGGACCGTTACCCCTCACTGAAGACGGCAACCGATTCATTGTCGTTTTCATCGATTATTTCACAAAGTATGTAGAGGCATTCCCGACCCCTGACATCACTGCAGCCACTATTGCCAAGCTATTCGTAACCAAAATTGTTTGCCGTCATGGGTCCCCAAAAATCATCCATTGTGATCGTGGCACCGATTTCGTATCCGACCTCTTCTCACGGATCACCAGTTTATGCAATACTCAGAAAATTCATACTACCCCATACCATCCCATTGCCAATGGAGAAGTTGAGCGTTGCAACCAAACCCTAGCCACCCGTATACCCATGTACATCAATTCAAATCACACTGATTGGGATACTTATCTCCCATATGCCGTTTTTTTGATCAATATTCATAAAAATGATAGCACTTCGTATCCCCCATTTGAATTACTCCATGGTAGGCAAGCTAATCTGCCGTCAGACGCAGCCTTAAACTTTTTCCCCACGTCCTACATGGTTGATTTAGACGATTACGCCCTTCGTATAAAATCGCATTTTACAGAAGCACTCTCAACCGTGCAGAAAAGTTTGCAAAAAGCCCAAGCCCACTATACCCATCAGTATAACAAGCATGCTCAGAACATACATTACAAGGCACGTGATCTTATTCTCTACAAAAATCATTCGTGTAAACAAGGGCTGACTCCCAAATTCCTCCCTCGCCAAAACGGACCCTATACAGTCACAAATTTCATGTACCCCAACGTTACGCTTAAACACCCCCATAAGAATATCACATTTACGGTGCATGTAAATGAGACAACCCCTTTCTACCCTCGGAAAGCAACTATCGAATCTACCCCCACCCCTCCTCAACCTCGAAAGCCTTGAACAAGGACGTTCAACTCCGGAAGGAGGGAAATGTAACGTACCTGCTAAAGCAGTACTGTAAATATGTAGCATACTGTATGTAATAGACATTTATTAGATATTATTTTATTTTCACATTTTATCGTCTCAAGGATGTCTGGGATTCACACCCAAACATTCCTACAAAATTACGTGAAGTACTTTATTTTGATCCGTTCACACCCCGGTAGCCCAATTAAGATGCCCCAATTAATTTGCACAAACGGCAGCTGTTCCCCTAGAACCTACACTAAACTACACATTCCACAGCTACCGTAATCCCCCGTAAAAATCGTAAACAACACCTGCACACAGTAAAATATGTAGAAGCCCCGCCGTACAGTAGTCTCAAGTGTAACAGTAGCGGCGGCCCCACAAAACATGTGTATACAGAGAAACCGATACAGGAAGCATGCACAGAAGCACAAAGGTGTGGCCAAGCCCACTGTAGAAAGCAAGTGAAGCACAGAAAGCATACAGTACCAGAAAAGCGTTAGAGAGGCGTAACTAAGTAAGCATAAGAAGCGTAGCAGGAAACGACGATTGGCAGAAGAAGATGGACAGAAGCTCGACCTCCTGCGACGCCCAGGGAGTGGCCAAAATCGCCGTATAAAAGAAGAAGCAAAGCGTGATTTCATTCATTCTTGTATCGTTCAATTTTTTGACACCGCGCCCGTATTTGCAAGCATTGTTTTGAGAGCGAGTCTCATTTTTATTGGGAAGCAATTAAGCCGTGTATACTCGCCGCGTTATCGTATCATTGTCGTATCGACGTCTAAAGCAGCCGTCGAGTATTGTAAAGCCGTATATTATCGCCCCGTATTGTACCGCCGTGCCCTGTTTCCCTGCCGTATCGACCAATTGGTTAGAAGTAAAGTACCTCACACAAATCTGGTCGTTACAGAATCCAAAATTGGTTTAACGGTTTAACTCATTTTTTATAAAATTTTCACAAATTTTCACAAAAATTTTTCCGAAAACAATGCTTAAGCATAGGAAATAATCGCAAAACGTGTCTGGAATACCTAAAAAATAAGTCCCATTTTTGTTTTTGTTTTTAATTTTGTAAAAAATGAGTAAATTCTATGACCCTTAGGCATTATTTTAAAATTTTTGGGAGACGTTTCATCATCAATTTCAATGTCCGAGTTGGTCAAGGAACATTGAGCTCGAATTTTACTCATTGAATCTTCGGGTGTACTTTCCAGATGGAAGTCTACTTTCACACATTGGAGCTTTGGACGCGCTTTCTACACCCCCCATATCGCTCCGCATGCTTAATAAAATTCACATCACATTACATCATCGATGATACTTTCTACACCCCCTATATCATCCCGTACCTTATACGAATTCGGATCATCAGCTATACTTTCTACACCCCCTATATCGCCCCACACAGTTAAGGCAGTAAGCTTTGATGTATATGTTTTGTACAGGGGTATATTTTGTGTACCCCCATACAACTAGTGCTTCTTCCTTTTGGCTCTTAAAAATTGTGATGTTGAAAAAAAACACAAGTGAAAAAAATAATGAAACTGCCGTATTCAGTTTCAGAAAAAAAATTTCGGTTTCTAAAACAAACATCAAATAGAATAGCACATCAAATCTAAATTTGAGAAATATCAATGATAATGTCTGAATATTTTATTTAGCTTGGAAGTCCTCCAAATCGACAAAAACACCCTTAGCCTGGATAGAAAACGCAACCATATTCAAGAAAAAGACACCACGCAAAATGAAAATCACGTTGAGAGCACCTGGATCGAAATTTACTCAAGTAACATGACATACAGTAAATATGTATACGACCAGAAATGTTTAATGTATCCACTTGCTGGGCTTTTACGGGCTTACATCCCAGGCACGGCTCAATCCACTGATTTTTTCCCTGTGCCCAAGCCTGGCCCAACCCGCTGATGGACTGAACTGGCCCAGGTTGTGGGCCGCCCATGCAAGACAATATTTATACAACCAACTTGTAGGTGAAGATTTTATGCAGCAGCGGTATTCTATTCTATTGCTGAGTGTGGGCTCATTTTGACAATAATAATAGTGATATTGTTATGAAATTGGGTCAACAAAATGACGATACAGCAGATGCAACATAGCAAAGGTGCAGGCAAAATCTGCGGTCAAAAGCTTACTCGACATGCCCCAGAAACCAAAGAGCTGTGGTGTTTATTGTGGAATGGCCCAAATAAATCGATAACTTGATGAACCCTCTTTCTTGACGGCAATGTTATGACATACAGAGTTAAGCTCAGCTCAGCTGCACCTCAATGGCAACGGTATAACATATGAACTTAAGCTACAGCTGAAGTTGCAGCTCATTTGCAGAAGTCTCTTTGATGAAACCGGCCGGTGGTTCCGGATTTTATCAACACTATTTGTGAATGATTCGGAGGCACTTTATTCTAAATTTTATTCTTGATATCCACGCGTGGATTTCCTTCTGCTGCTATTATAGCCTGTTTTTTATAAAATGCTTCCAAATAGAAAAGTGACACAAATCAGTTCTGTCGTCGAAATCTTTTACATAAAGTTCTTACTGTAAAATTTTTCACTCGAAAAATTGCTAACGGTTAGGCCAGTACGCTCACAAATTTCCAGTCCTACATGATATTTTGTTTATCGGAAAATCACAAAAATCTGAAATACTACTTGCTTTCCACTTTCATTATCTAGAAGCATTTTAAGAAAAACAGACTTTAGTTCCAGATCTTAAGCAAAAAATGATGAATCCAGCTGATTACGGCTCCAAAAATTGGCGATCGTAAATTTTCTGGCCTTGACCCACGTTTTATTCAAAAAAGAAAAGGCAATTCATGTTTTCCTCCATTTTATAAAAAATCCACCAGGTTATGAAAATCAAAAATATTTTGGCAGAAGAATTTTGCTTGTATAACATTTGTAATTTCAGTTCCCTATTTTTCATTAATTAGTTCGATTTCAGAATGTTCTCCAACATAGGCTTCTGTTCATGAGCAGGATGTTTCTGGTACTGTTTATTCAGCCTGTTTTCGCCAAATGTTTTTCATTCCGTAGATTTACTTCAAAAATAGAAACATTTGATCGTAAACAGCTTATTTAATAGTAAAATCTGCGAAACATGATCAGTTAACTAAGTTTCGATAGCATGAAAGATGTATTTTCCAGGGATGGCGATTTTTCTGCTTTTCTTTATTCCATATTCATATACTTTATCACTATCGGAAATCACGGATGTTCCACCGGGTGAATATCAGAGTAATAATTGGACAGTATCGAATATATCAATGTACGATACACAGCTCAACAATAATAGCCTAATAATGATGCAGATTGAAGCAGTTGTGAATGACATGGAAAAAGGTAATTTCCCGTAAGCTGAGTGAATACAAGATTCATTTTTTCAACCAAACTCTTGACAGACGACGCAGTTTTAAGGCGGATTCATACTTCATCTGGCATCCGGCATCCGGCGTCCGGCAAGCTATTTTGAGCTTCCGGCATTCAGTGTCCGGCATCCGGCAATTTGGTTTCCGGCATCCGGCAAATTGGCTTCCAGCGGCAAGTTGCCGGATGGGATGGCAAGCATACTTCTTCCGGCGCCGGAAATGCCGGATGACAATTTATTCTTGCTTTTACTATGTTAAAATACTTTGAAATCTGTGCAATATTTTGTTTCAGGAGAAATTTCGCATGGAAAATATATATAATATTATTTTCCAGGTCTACTCGTAATTATTACGATGTCAGAGGAAGAAAACTTGCTTGATCTAGCAATTTTGTACTATTTATTGAAGAGAAATTTGTCAAATTTGTCAGTCTTCCATAGGCGTGACTAAACTATAATTACGTCTAGAAAAAAGTCTTTATTTGACTACCCTGCACGTTATGCTTTCAAGAACGAAAAAAACATACAAAATACTCAGCAATCAAAAATTAAACGAACGCCGTGATTAAAAACAAAAAATTTTGCCAACTAAAGAAATCGATATCTCTCGCATACATTGTATATGCAAAAATTAATCAAACACGCACTTCAATTGAAATTACATACAAAATATGCTTTCCGGCATCCGGAAAAGTACAAACTGTTTCTACTCTTCCCATCCGGCAAAATTCCAGTCTTCCGGCAAAAAAATGAGACGGCAGCGTCGGAAAAGGAAAAAATGACGTCATCCGGTGCCGGATTGCCGGACGATTTGCCGGATCAAAAATCTAAAAATAGACTTTTTTCAGATGCCGGATGCCGGACGAAGTATGAATCTGCCTTTAGGCGGAGCAGCGAAAACTACTCCGTTTAGTTGTCTGTGTAGGGAAGTACAATAATAATTTGTAATTCTGACGATTTTTTTAACTTTCCAGATTTTCATACTGACTTGTGATATTTAATGCCATCAAATATTTCCAAGTTGTGAGTAAAGTTACGATACCTTGTTTCACTTTTGAAAAAAGAATTCCAGTTGTTTTTGACACAGAGTTCTGTATTTTTATGATTTTCCGGTGAAAATACTGTTTCATGCTGTGATGACAAGTTCGATTTTTAATGGAGCAATTTAAGATCGTTTGCAGCTACGCGCCTTGGCTTTCTTCCAGCTGTGTACTAAGAATGTGACATTTGGCGTAGTCTGCGGTATGTTCAGTATTACTGTAGGTGTGTATTTATTTCTTCTCTAGTCATGCGCAAATGAAATGACAAATAAAAAGTGAAGGAATACTGTAGTTAAAAATTCCTTGCTGTAGGATCAAAGCAGATTATAACTTTGATTATGTAACTACTTGCTCATGCTGCACCCATCTATGCTGCTTGTGATGCATCCCCATGCCTGCACATCTTACCCCTCCTGATAATCTATCCCACATCCCTGTGCATAATCATTGAGGGGCAAGCCTTATGTTTAACCATTCCAGGCCAGGGTACCACGTTTATAAACTGATCTGGCTGCAGGCTTCACCTTAACTCTAATTCGACATTAGCTCTGGAGCTTTCTCACATAAAATTTAATTTCGCCAATTCCTCCCTCCTGCGACCATGTACACATAGGCCTTGCATCCGAGAAAAGAAAATTCTAATGCACTTTAGGGTTGGGGCAGATTTTAATTCATCCTCAGTAGATTTTTTCTGATCCTTAGCAGATTCGAACCCCCAGCATTGATAGAGAAGATGATGGAGGAAAATGAACAGGAGATAGAAAAAGATCGTCATAAGAGTGAAAATGATGCTGTAGTTCAACAATTTTTCTAAACAAAGCATACTTGATTCCAAAGAAGTAACATGAAATCTCTAAAAAATCAAATATTTGACTAATAACTATAGATTTAAGGATATGCTACTTGAATGTCTGAAGACCCACCCTCTACCTGGGTGACACCCAGCAGAATTTTTAAGCTGCTTGTATGCGGAATATGTTATATCTCATCCAGCTGGTGTTCCAGCTCATTCAAACTATTGTTAGATTCAGAAAGAAATGAACAAAAACTTATTGATTCCAAACTCAGCAAAGTACTCGTTACATGTGAAAAGGCCTTCCAAATAAGTTCCTCTCCCTCTAGAACATTAAACAATTAGATTCGTAATTATTGACATTAATTTTATACCATTTTCGAAATTGATCTTCTATATTTTTGAAGCTGGATTATCGGTATTTTGTGATGAATTATCCCATAAATAGCATCTGAAAAGAAAGTTACCTGAAATCTTCCTAAATTGATGAAGATGTACTGTTGTAATTGTTTACATGGAGCAAGTGTACAGTTTGAATTTCTGATAAAGACAGTGAATTTCGAGGCTTCTAAACTTCTAACCCGTTTAAATACTTCTAGGAGAGATCAATTAAGTCGATCATCTAGTCATTCACATGTTCACAAGTTGAAAAGTTCATGCAAGTGAATGGATTAATTTATTTTTGGTGAGGGTTTATGGTTGTGGAGATATGTAAAGCCGTAGGCATACTCAGCCGCAACGGGCGAAAAAGTCTGCAGCTCGCACACTTTTTTGCGGTTTTCAAAAATTGCGACCCGCAAAAAGTTCTCGGGTGGAGTACTTTTTGCGGTTCTGGCAGCCGCACTTGATACAGTATATGCCGTTTCGCGCTGAATAACACTGAATACCTGATCTTTATCAACTAGAAAACTCAATCACTTCCAGAATTTGCTTTGTCCAGTGTTTTTTTTCTGCAAAGGAATCTTTTGAGGAGAAAAAATCGGGAATAAAGAAAAAAATTTATGCAAGGTTCTCATTGTCGAAAAAGTTTTCGGGAATCGGAAACTGAAAAGATGTATTTTGGTGAACACTGTTTTTCCCGCCGGCTTTTTCGTCAAATAGGGGTATAAAATTTTTCCCCAATTTTCTAGTCTTTTTTCGCTTAAAAATGCTCATAGACGGTTTATGTTAGTGTTTTTAAGTTTTTAAAACATGATGTTTTAGAGCGGTTGATTTTTTCCACATGAGAACCGGACCCAAAATTTTTTTCCTCATTTTTCAAAAATTTTCGCCATTTTTAAAAACGTTTATAATGTGCCTACGGATGCTTTTCCATGCAATTAGGAGCATACCCAAGCATTTTGACGCTTTTGGATTCGGTAACCTACAACCTTGCATCTCTTAAGTAATTTCCGGTTCGAAGTTGCGGTTAACTATGCTTACAATTGCGGTTTTCCGGTTCCGCATTTTTGCGGAACCGCAGAAAAGTATGCCATTGTGAGAGCCGCAACCGACCCGCAATTGCGGGCCGCAAAATTTGCAGCCGCAAAAAAACCGGTCAAGTATGCCTACGGCTTAAGTAAACCTTATGTCAAAATTGTTTTTTTTTGACTATTTGAAAAATGTTGGTTTAAAAACTGCACTTCTCAATTTATGAACATAGGAAAAAACTTGCAAAAGACTTCTGCATTCCTAAATGTTCAGTCATTAAATCGAAGAAAGTCTGAAGGTGAACCTTCAACTATTTGGTAAATTCGTACAAACATAATGTTTAAAACACCTTAAGGTATAATGAAACTTTGTTTAATCAGACAAGCCGCGCCAGTTGACAAACTTATCTATAAGTGTCAACAGTAGGTATTGTAACAATTCTCGAAGTGTTGTTTGCGATTTGTTATAAGAATTCATTGTGGGCTATTATTGGCCTTACACTCGCATTAAAATGTGAAACACCTTTATTTGAATAGCACAATATAACACACTATAATACAGTAGTGAGCAATGTAGTGTATGTACTACCTTCTTCAGGCCATGACAATTAGAACAATGTTTAGTAAATCCTTGCTTGAAATGGGCTTTGATCCCTGAACTTTCAGATTTTGAGTCAGAAGCTGTAACCACTCGGCCATCGGGTCCAATGTCCGCCTGGTTAGATTCTTCCTTACGAGATGCAATGGCCTACCAGCTTAAATAGAAGACCTAGCTGTATAAACATCGACCCCAAATGGCTCAGTGGTTACAGCGCTCGACTCACAATTTCAAAGTTCAGGGATCAAACCCCATTGCAATCAAGGGTTTATTAAAAATTATTATAATTGTCATAGCCTGAAGAAAGTAGCAGGTACACTTCTGAAACATTGCTCACCACTGTATTATTGTGTGTTATATTGTGTTATTCTGATAGAGATGTTTCACATTTTTGTGCCATTGTATGGCCAATAATAGCCACAAATGAAATCTTAGTAGGAATTATGTGATCCTTCCCCTCAGATCTATCGGTTATTCAATACTGCTAAATTGACATATGCAAAGCAAGCATATCAAATTTAATTTTTCCATCAGAATACACCTTAGCGATATTTCATCATGGAATATCCAACAAAACTAATGTCTGGAACGATACTGATCAAAATGAGATGGACGACTTTGGAAACAACACAAGTAAGAGCACACTATTTTTTAATAAAATGCGTTACAAAGCTAAAATGAGAAGATTCTGCCAAAATCTTTTTCACAACTTTTGATTACATACTGCCTACACAAAAAATTTCCAAATATTTTGTATATACTCGGATAACTATAGATGTTTGACACTTGGAACATGTAGATAATCAAAAATTCCAAAAGCAAATATCCTTGCATTCCACTTTTACTATTACAAACTCATTCAAATGAATGAATTTATTTATTTATTGCAGTTACAAAAAGAAAGCGTTACAGTTTTTATGATGATGACGATGAGGAAGAAGATTCATTTGATAGTATTTGGCATAGTGATTTCGATTATGACGATTTTGGGCTCAGTTGGGTGAGTACGTAGCTTATCATTTCAATTTGTAAATATCTACAATAATGTTCAATTTTGCTAAATTGACATGCAGTATCGAATTGTCCAAACAAATGTTCCTTCACTGTCAATTTTTGATTGAAACATTCTATTGAAATGGCTCTGCATTGTAGGACATTGGAATTCTTTAAAGCCAGCAAAGTGTTGTCAAATTTAGGAATGTTTTTTCCAGTGACATCGGAAAAAGCATTCATAAATTTCATAACTAAAAACATTTTAAAAAAAACTCCTTCATACAGGAGGAAAAATTTTTTTCAGAAGTCTCCAGGTGCAAATTCTAGATGTTTAGATGTCATAGCTATTCGATACCATGCAAATAATGTTACACTAACCACGTGTGTCAATATTTACACCATAACTTGCATAAATGAGGTCTACAGTAGTAACTTCGCCTCTACCTGAGCTCAGCAATGGGATGATGCTGAAACATAAACTTGGTGGCTGATTGTGAGCACCAAAATAATGCCCCTTAGAAGAAGCATTCGTCAGTAGTAAGACAGGCCCATACAGTGTATACACAAAATATACCAATGTACAATACGCGGGAATCAAGGTATAGCGCTTTAGCTGTGTGGGGCAGTACAGAGGGTCTAGAAAGAAGGCCCGAAGCTTTAACATGTAAAATTTGACTTCAATGTAGAAAGTGCACCCAGCACTTTATGTAGAAAGTACATCCGATGCTTGATGTAAAAAGTATGCCTAAGCCAACTAAAAAGTTAAAATTGTCTCCCAAATGTCTCCGTAACCAGTTTATTGCAACCCTTAGAATCTAATGGTTTCACAGGTTTATTCATCTTTTACAAAAATTTTTTCAAAAAATTTTGTTCAGGACACCTTTTTTACGTATTTGAGAAACATTTTTCATGCATTCCTATGCTTAAGCATTGTTTTCAGGACACGTTTTTTAATGTTTGGGGACACGATTTTCATGAATTTTGTGAAAAAAAATATGTCAGGAATGAGCAAAAATAATGTCCCCAACAATGAAAATCATGTCCCAAAAACAATGTTTAAGCAGTGAATCACCAAAAAACGTGTCCAGAATTTGTAAAAATCGTGTATCAAAACAAATTTCCTGTAAAAATTTTTGTAAAAAAACCAGTAAACCCTGTAAAACCATGAGATTCTAAGAGTTGCACTAAAATCTTTTGGCAGGCATTGTGTCATCAATTTTAAAACCCAGTCTGTCAAGGCGTACTTTCTGCATAAAGCTTTGGGCGTACTTACTACATCATGCTGAATAGCTTCAGGCTTACTTTCAACATGGAGGTCAGATTTCACATGTTAAAGCTTCAGACATACTTTCTAAACCCCTCCTTCTATCACCCTGCACGTTATACAAATTTAGATCATATTACATCACCGGGTATACTTTCTACACCCCCTGTATCATCCCTCACAATTAAGGCAGTATACTTTGGTGTCAATGTTTTGTACATAGGTATCTTTTGTGTACCCCCTCTGTGGGTCTGTACAACTACTTTCATCTCTAATACTAATACTAATGTGTTGATGAAGTTCCAGAGCCCACAGATTGAAAATGGTGTGTGGTCAGATTGCCTCATGGTTGAAAATTTTGCTATTGTCAGCTACCATTAAGTGGGATTTTTCAAATTGTCCATATCTATCGTAGTTCCTGAGATCAAGCACAGTTGCTTGTCACATGCGTGTCAGCTTCAGTGTCTTCTATTCAAAATGTTGGTTGAATCAGGGAAGAGCAACTGAATGGATGATAAAAAATTCTTGCCCATCAGAATTTTGTGATAAAAGTTGCTCAAAATTTACAAGAAGTTCCTGCCATTGAAATATTATAAATCGTAGAATTTTTGAAACATTACAAGAGACTCATGGACACATGAATCTTTTATACAACTGCCTTCAACAGTTACAAAACCAATCCTTGATTGACACCAAATATATTTTTTGATGAATATGGCTATCCTGAGGCTCGTGAATATGCTAGAGAATAAACAACTCAGCAGAGGTCATATGATGCATTTGCTTAATCCATCCTGGTTTACTTTAAGACAGATGACGATGACGATGATGATGGTGCTTTTAGCGAAGTAGAGGAAGAAGATGACAACATGGATGATGAGGATGATGATGACATGGATGAGGAAAATGAGTACGAAGAAGAAGAAGAATATGAAGATGGTCAGTTTAAGCAGTTTAAGCGGGGTCAAGTTTATTTCTGAATCTGTTAATTGTAGAAAGTTAATTATGTATTTTTTGTCTTAGATATGTAAAAAATTACCCCCCCCCCCCAAAACACTACTACAGTCCAGGATTTCATGAAATCGGATCATTATAATGTGCAATGTCATCACAATTCATAAACCATGGTCAAAAACGACAGTTCCTTTTTTAATTTTTGCAGATACCATTTCTCCTGTAGCCAAAAAGTCAGACTTTACAGGACTACCAGGGCTTAGACTACCCACCTTATATGAGGCGCTCTTTGGGTGCTTTTGCAGCCTAGTGGAAGCCAGATTCAACAGGCTAGCTTCAGCTTGACCAAGTAGGACTTGTTCAACAACCTACCTCATAAATGGTATAGGCCCACATCATCTGGGCAAGAAGTGTTCCAAGCTTGCCTACACAATTCATCGACTCCATAAGGACGAAAAGCTGTGTCTGCCTAGGCCAACTATCAGAAAAATCTGGGTTGAGCCTGGTATCAAACCTGGTTCATGAGACTAATGGTTGGTGCTGATAACCACTGGACCAAAATCGGCCTAAGTCTTAATTTCTGATGGGGCTTAGCTTTGAAATTAGAGAATTAAGTACGCCAAAGATATGGTTGAATTTGTATGGGGGTCTGCACTTAATCTAAACCATGCATTATTTATGATCTTGAGTATGCAAATTGTATTTGAAAACCACCAAAAAGTTTATACTTGACAGTCAGTATAACTTTCTGTAAGTTCATTAGTAGACAGCTTTATCTGAATAGACTATTCTAAATGACTCGATTTTTTACTTGAGAGCAGAACCTGTTTTGTATAATATTCTGCTTAGAATTTGCAATGATTTTCAGCTGTTGCAACAACAACACAGAGACCGATCACTCGAAGACCAACATTCAGACCACTGATAACAACAGGAAATCGGAAATTTACATTTGATCCAGCAAGACCAAGACCTCAGAAGATAACCACTAGAAAACCAGCATACTGGCCACCAAAACCCCAAGCTCCGAAGCCAGCAGGTCAAAACTGGAAAATTGTACAAACCATAGCAGTAGAAGACAATGAGCCACCACCATCATACAATATTCTCCAATTCAAACCAAAGCCAGCAGTAGGTGCATGGCCAAATCGGGGATCAATAGGAAAACCACGGGCGCCAACTAGAATGACTACTCGAAAGCCAACACGCAAAGGACAGCGACCACATAGACCTACTGCCAAACGTCGAAGAATAACTACTTCCAAACCAAGTAAGCAAAAACATTCATCCGCGTTGGTTCTAGAGTACGTCGTTGGTGGTGTTGAAGGTAACCATCACCAGCCGGGTATCGAGTATAGGCTGTCATCTCAAACAGGGCTCAACAAATACGCTGAATAACAGAAACCTATGGAATCAATCCTGTAAACATCATGTTAGATATACATCACAATAATTCTTTGACTTTGGAACAACCGAAGTTTGGTTATTTCTGTTGAGATCTTCCTTGCTACTGACATGTGATCATTATATAAATTCTCAATTTTTCTATATGCTATAACCCACAATCTAAACCTGGTTATGTCAAATAATGATTAGTCATGCACATGTAACACATATACAAGATTGAGTTAACATGTACAGAATATAAATTTTTGGTTAAAAGAGTGCTCAGGGAAAATCAACATATGGTCAAAATTTCATTGATTAAATCTTCTGGGAACCATTCAAACATCTTATATGAGAGACATAACTGATTGTTTCACTATGCATTTTGTGAACGAGTTTATCTGAAGTTGAGCCTTTATGTACACAAGAACATTGGAATATTTTATCAAGTTACACTGTAGTTCGTGACCTTTGGGGCAAGTGGGATTTATTAATTACTTGTATACCTGATCCAACCTATTGCTGTGTCCTTGAAGATTCAAAGTTCATCCGTGGTCCGTCCATTGTTAATCAATGTCAGCTATATCACTTTATGGGCACTACCATCCCCACAAAAGGACCCAAGCTTTCACCTTACCTTCCCTGCAGACAGACCCAAAGTGATAGTTGGCTATCATTTTTTGTGAAGTGATAGTGTATAAGTTAAGTTAAGCTCAAGGCGTTGCACATGATTTGACTTATTTTCACAAAGCTACCATGATATAAGGAAATAGAAATTGAATAAAATTTAATTTGGCAGGCATTTAGTTCCGAAAAATCTGAATGTTTCCTACAGTTTTAGCAATTACGTCATTTTATTAATAATCAGTGTGTAAATTTATTTAGTAGTGTGGATGTGTGTCTTAGCACAACATCATGTTCAATCAGCCTGAGTGTGAGTCAAGTTTCTTACTTATCTTACTAGCTACGTTTTCAATTCTCTCTCTTCTTTCTTTCAGTCTCTTTCGTCATTGAAAGGAATATAATTGCAGTGTTCAATGAAGATGACTTTAAGGCTGGAACTGTGCAATTACTCTATGAGAAGGAAAGTGCATCTGAAAAGAAAAATTATGCTTCGTACAAACAGCAACCAAATCAAAGCACTAGGAAGGCAGGTCCTGATAATTGTTATATAAATTAGGCAATATTATTGAGCTGTGAAAGATAAAAAAAAAGAATTTTCTTTGCTCCGGACTTTTTATTATTGCAATATTAAGTTTAAAAGTTTTTTACCCTCATCCCCATAGAAGTGAAGAGATTCCCCCTACCAGTAGCCAAAAAAGTGATGTCTGCCCAATTTTGTCTTCAGTCCACGTCAAATTCAATCCAACCTACATCCACTAACTCATTTACATAAATCAATCAAAGAAGCAGCGTGCTAAGTATCTCTTGGCAATGCTGCACCCGGACCGCCAGAGGGCGTTTATCCTGCTCAAAATCGCATGTCGAGAAGACATCTTGTTCTTAAATAATCGGTTTTTGTGCTGGCTGTTGTTGTCCAATAGAATCAGGAAAGAAATGAACCACCTACATAGACTTTAAGCATGCACTATTTGACCAGACATCGAGTTCTCAATCCAGGCAAAGTAGAAGGTAGGAGAAATGCTGAAAACTATTTTGCATTGAACCAGAATGCAAAAAAGAAAAAGAAAAAGTGGTTTTCCCTTGACAGATGCAGACATGAATTGTTTGTCTGATAGATGCAGACATGAAAAACTTGAAACGATGTACTTTTAATGTTCGAGCATGGTTTACAGCTACATACTTCAATACTTTCTTGTATGTATGGATTTGGATAGTGCTAGTTACAATAGTTTGGCATAAAATTTTAAAAATCTGCTAATTATGTCTTTATAATCCATGATAAAAAAGAATGGTGGAAAAACTATTCTAACCATAGAAATTACATGGATATTTATTAGTGATTCGAAACAACAATTGAAGGCCTCATGAATCTGCCAAAAGTTATGATGCAACATTTCAAAACTTTTATGTGTGGTTTTCTGGGGAATAACACTTTCCTTATTAATTTTTCATCTTGAGCCTATAGCAAGCTGAAGCTTGCTTTTTCATCGAGCAGCCAATTGATGGTGCTTGTTTCCCAATTCAAAAAAATTCTTATTTTCATCACGTTATTTTGATTTATATAGACTCTAATAAGAAACAAAGGCCAAGAAATCGAAGACCAACAACGTCGAAACCAAAGTCCGTTGCCTCAAATATACCACGTCGAATTTATGGTATAGATATGGGTTTAGGTTAGGTCCTGGGATGATTAAAAATAATATTTTTTCCTTTCAGGTCAACCCAAGCAAACATCTTTCTGCAAAGATCTTATAAAAAACGTAGTGTCACTATACAGACATCAACTCGGGAAATTTTACAAGCAGAACACAATCATACGCAATGCGATGTGCAATTTATTTGATCAACAGAATCATCGTAAGTCTGTTAAAATATAATTTACCAATTGATGGTGAAGATTTTTGCTAGTCAGGACAGCTGGATATCAAAAGCAAACTTGTTGATGTTTTGTTTGCAAGAAGCTAGGAATTGGTGTCTGACTGAATGGCGGAATCCGCTTGCAAATGTGGATGATGGGTTATATTTGAAAGGCCAGATATAAACGAGGAAATCGCATTTTTTGACACTGATTTTGACTCAAGCATGGATTGTGGATGAAGGGATCTACATTTCTGGCTTAGGCTTAAGATATCTGCAATCTGCACCTGCCTTTCAGACACAATCCACAACCGGATTCCACCATTCAGTCGAACTTTTAGGACTTTGCTCATGCATAGTTCTTGCAGTCTGGGGCGTTTTGATCTTATCCAAAACGCATCTGACCACAAATATATGAATCTTTGATTGTTGTTATATCAAATAGTGACATCAAGGGGAAAGCAGTTGAACATTTTCGTTCCGAAAAGCGCGAAAAATATCAAGTATTGAGTACTATTCAAAAACTTTATTTAAAATTGTGTACATCCTCTTTCGACAGTGTTACAAACATTTAAGGTTTGGTCGATCCTTCCAGATTTTCTTCGCCGCCCATGTCTCACTTTTATCGTTTATTGTAGTTATAGTTCATCTACTTTGAAGTCACAAATGCAGCAATAATCAAAAAATTCAGTTCAATTTGATACATAACATGGTGGAAAACTCTATAATGTAGAAAAATGCTGAATTACTGATTGACAATGACAAGGTCATTGGACAAAACTCTGCTTGATGCATGGGTTTCACTCGAGATATCACAACCATTTAATTAGATTATGGATTATGGAAGGAAATTTCCTGTTTACCATCCACGTGGACGAAAAATTTTTGTAGTTCATTACAATAATAAGATTTACTAGTTTCTGTGCAGAACTTACTTTCATGGGATTACTGAATGAATGTGAATGGAATATAGAACTTGTAATCTGCATCAAAAACTGATATTTGCAATATCTTTCTCTGTGAACGAGAAATAATCTTAGCACAATCATGCCATATCGATATCACAATTGATTAAGTTTTTTTAATAGCCCAACGCCATGACGTATTACCCATGTGCAAATTCAAACAGAACGACGTTAAGTTTGCATATCGCTTATCAACCAACTGGAGTACAATTTGTCTCGGTGGTCAACTGCAATATGATAGGGCCGACCCACCATT
The DNA here is from genome assembly GCA_963922205.1 of Romanomermis culicivorax. Taxonomy (NCBI): domain Eukaryota; kingdom Metazoa; phylum Nematoda; class Enoplea; order Mermithida; family Mermithidae; genus Romanomermis; species Romanomermis culicivorax. Next base: position 252,404 of record CAWUHX010000354.1, read on the forward strand.
ACGTAACAGATTTTAAACATACTATTCTCAACAATTAAATTATATTATTTTTTCTAGTTCCCTATGTCAAGGGACAATGTTTCTATATGGGAACAAAAATCGTGATCCAACGGTGGAAGATGCTACTTCAGAATGTTATGGTTGCTGGATGGAGAGTTTGTCGCACTGGTTCCAAGTTTGATAGCATCAGTAAGAGATGAGCTGACCATTTTCCCTACAATAATAAACCGTTTTATTTACTTTAGTTTTTTGAGAAACTTACGAAATTTGATTACATGCAAAAAATATGGATATGAAAGACCTAATATTAAAGTGGAAAATTGGGCTAATGTACATGAGAAGAGTTAAGCATTGCTGGAGATAGTACAGAAGAACCTTTGATGGCATCATGAGTATAATTGTATATTGCAGGGTGTGCGATAAACATTCCTGCCTGAGACCCAGGACACCGTCCAAGAACAAAAAAATCGTCAAGCACACCCTTAACTTTTTCGATAGCAGTTTCTCTGATGATTTTTATGCATGTTTTGTGTGAAAATCATGCTCGTGGAGCTTATTTTTGTTTTTCTTGCTCACCCAACCCCTACCCCCCTCCAAGATGACAAGCCCAAGAGCTCATCAATTGAAAAATTCTAGCCATGCAAGTCTGATCAGGAGAGATATTTTATCTTTAATCTGCCTAGCTCAAAGAGGTCAGAAATGTAACTAAAGAACTTAATGCTTGTACAGGACTGATTTCCATAGCTTGCGTGGTAGAGTTTCCTTTAATTGAAGATCATTACAGTGCAAAAGTTTTCTTGAAGCCTAGTCACAACCTGCACTTGCAGCATAATTCAAGTTTGTATCCTGGGTTTTTCCAAGCTGCTCCCTGCAGGCTCCTACATGAAACTAGAAACTCACTATATATTCCCTATACAGGTAAGGCTGGGCCATCTCCAACAATATTGATCTCAACTTACAATTCTAGTACAGAATGACAAATATTAATATTTGTATGGACCCTGCTGACATACTCAGGTCACGAATAGGCTTGTCTCTAAGGATTCCTAAGCTCCACCAGGAGTACAGATGGGGCTTAACATACAATCATTCATTCATAAGAGGGGTTTTGGGGGTTCTGACCCTCGACAGATTCTTGCTGACTCCCAGTACATTCAACACCCCTATGAGCAAGAAATAGCAGCAGGAGGTTATCATTAAAACGAAAATGATGCTCTTGATTTTTCTGAACAAAGCATGCTTAATTCCAAAGAAATAACATAAAACTTAAAAAATTGCTGACCAAGCAAATAGTTTCACATATTTGCGCAACATGGGTTGAAGAATATGTTGCTCTGATACTGGAAAATCTTTGGTTTCATTATCAAGAAATCCCACCCTTTGTGGTGCCTTACTTCCCGCACAATTTCCACAATGTGTCTGCATTAGGGCTGTTTCGATCACAGAATTTTAGAAATGTCGAGTTTGGGTTTGAGTTCGGTCCCTTGTGCTTTTTCGAGTTCGAGTTTGAAATTTAGAGGTTTTCGAATTCGAGTTGCCAAAATATTTGAGTTTTGATTGAGTTCGAATACTCGAAACAGCCCTAGCCTCAATGGGCTCAATCTTTACATTTGTTACAATTTAGCTTTTTATTTTTAGTCTGCCAATTCAATAATGTTTGCGTCAGTAGACATTCATTGGCGCAAAGTGTGGGCTGCAAATGTAATATTTTTCATGTGATAAACTGACGTCAGTTTCTGACAATTGTATACTTTTTAGCAACACAAAAGGTCAAGTGTCGATGTGGCTCGATGTTTCTGAACATGAGGACTGTGCAACGAAATTTGTTGCTCCGCTCCGGACCAGGAAAAGAGTGTGATTTTTCGAAATTTGTCAACTATTAGTAATAGGCGTTTATTGTTGTATAAATGTCTTAAGCGCTCTTTATATGATGTTGACCAACCAAGTTTCAGTGCACATGACATTCAATCAATCATATTTAACGCCAGTTTTTCGTGGCACAATCTGATTGTGTAACGTACCTGCTAACACAGTACTGTAAATATGTAGAATACACTATGTGATATTCATGTGAAGTACTTTATTTTGATCCTTCCACACCCCGATAGCCGCTATTGACCCGATTAAAACGCCCCAATTAATTTGCACAACGGCAGCTGGTCCCCTAGAATCTACACTAAAATACACATTCCACGGCTACCAAAATTCCTCATAAAAATTGTAAACAAACACCTGCACACAGTAAAAAGTAAAAGCCCCGCCAGACAGTAGTCTCAAGTGCAATGGTAGCGATGGTCCCACAAAACATGTGTACACAGAAGAAATAGATACAGGAGCATGCACAGAAGCACAGAGGTGTGGCTAAGCCCACTGTAGGAAGCAAGCATAGGGAAGACACGTGGCCAATATAGCGAGAATAACGAAGCAAGAAGCGGCAATGGGCGGAAGAAGATGGACAGAAGCAAGACCTCCCACGACGCCCAGGGAGTGGCCAAAGAAGCCGTATTTAAAGAGAAGCAAAGCATGATCTAGTTAGTTCATACAGAATCTTATATTTTCCACGTCCGCGTCTTTCTATTTGCAAGCAATATTTTATTCGAAAGCAGTTAAACCGAATTTCGTTATTTGCAAGCAATCGTGTGTATTTTGTCGATGAATCAAGTGATTGTCGATCTCATAATTGTGCTACCACGTCCCATCCTTTATTTGCCCGCCCCGTTTGTAAGTCATCCCACCGTTTGTTTTAGGATCAAGTAAAGTATCTCTAGAACTGGTCATTACAATTGGTCATGACCGCTCTAGCAGAGCTGCACTGTGAAGTAGGTGCAGCTTTAGTTTGGATCACAAAGTAATTCAGTCTACCAAAAACAGTGGATTCTGATAAATCTTGCCAAGATCCATCCAAGAAAAATGTTGTGATTTTCATTTTTTGAAGTTATGAGTAGCCAAAATTTGGAGACTATACCCCAACAGTTTCATTTCTACTAATTTTTGTATTGCAGTGTTCATGAAAAGCAGATCACTTTTTTGAAAAATATTTTCTTTGAGTGTCATATAAGTACAAAAACTTCTCTATTAGTCAATCACATAACTAACCATTGACACATAAAAGTATTAAGCTAAGTTGCTTGTGTCACGTGCCGATCAATTTTGCCCAATGTCACATAATTTACATCATGCTGATACTCTATGTTTTTTGCCACTTTTTGTTTAACAGTTACTTACTCTTATTTTTCGTTTCATTCATTATGTTTTACATGCATTCTTGTGTGCATTTTTTGTGTTTCGTTTCTGTTTCATTTTGTGTTTTCATTTCCGTTGCATTTTGTTATCTTTCCATTGCACAGGTAGACTAGGGTATGTATCCCGTTACTTATAATTTCCACCAGATAAGCACTATGAGCTCATGGCCATAATTGAAGCATTACGTGCACCTCTTATCAGTAAAACTAGCGGCGTTTTGCAATGCAAAACGACTAGTTTGGAAATTCTCTCTAAACGAGGTTCATATGTTAAGCATGGAGAGTGACATTCGCCCCAATGCTTAACATATTCGAACTGGAAAATGTCTATGTGACCATAGGCATCTTCTGCAGCGATTACCGCTGCAGAAGTTAGCTTGGGCGTTGTTAGCTCCAGCCAGGGCATACTGTAGGTCTATGAGGTCCTTTAAAAGGGCCTGTTTGGTTAGTTTTGTACTCATTTTTGGGCCTACAGCGTTTTCTTTGCCTTTAGCTCTGCGTCTTGTGTCCGTCGACTTTTATACTATTATTTTATATTGTATTGCATCCGCCGGCTACAATTACCAATAAATTTGCATACATTCAGTGTGTCCACTGCATCCGCCGCCCGAATTCTATATAGGAGTATATACGTTGCGCTTTTTGCCTAGTACCTCCCACCACTCCACTCATGGATCGCCTGCATCGCCCGCCGACCCATTTACAGTAAACCCAGCACCGAACCTAACTGGATCGCCATCCTCCCCTGTTCCTGTCATCCATGACCCGTGAACCGGTCACCCTGCGCCAAGTCGTAGTTGAGAAAAGGACTAGGTAAGTCTTCTCAGGGGATTAATTGTTGTTGAGGGTGTATTGTGGGAACCCTTTCCTAAGTCGGTTTTCCCCTGAGAATCCCTTCAGTTAGAGTAGCTCTTGTACCTCTTGGTTTAGGGCCAAAAAGGGGATTTAGGTTTACAATCGGGTCCCCTACCATACGCCATTCCACGAATGGCCTTGTCCTTCATTCTCACTGAATTGGACCAGGGATTGCCACCCCACCCCTGACCTGGCGGCATTGTCCATTACTCTACAGCAGAACCCAAGGACAGCACCATAGTACCCTATAGGCCCTCCTATAGCCAGTACTAGCTGGGTTAGGCTCCCAAAGTAGAAACCCAAACGGAGCCACCCAACTGGGTCACAGCATGTCACACACAGTGACATGGCCATATTTTTCTATAGATATGGCATGGGTTTTCCCATCAATGTGATTGGCCACAAATTCGTTTAATGTGACATGGCTCCAAATCTACTTAATGTGACACTTATCATGAAAAATATCTGATTATTCAATAAAATTTTTATTTTTTTAATTCTAGGGATTTTCGATTTTATGGAATCATGATAAATGCTTTATAGATTCTTACAATTTTCGTCAGGAGGAACATCAATTTAGGGATAAGTTGTTACTTCTTGATCGCAAATACTTTAGGGAGCAAGTGATTATTTTTATCAGAAACTGATAGCAGTCAAAAAACTTTTGGAACTTTCATGAAAATTCAGCGTAAATCAGGATCAAGATAATAAAATGGAATTGATAAGATTGCAGGATCAAGATAATAAAATGGAAATCGATAAGATTTAAACATTATTCGAATTTTCAATATTTTATTCGAGGTTAAGGTAATTTTTTGGAAGGATTAGCCATAATTTTTTTAAATTCTCAGAAATCAGTCGAAATTGATCAGAATGCTTTACAGCTTCATTTTTGAATGATTCTCAGTATGATCTTCCTTCTTTTCTGTAAATTTTCAATATTTTTGCATCAAATTTTCAAATGTTTGTCTAGTTTAATATAATCATTTGCAACATTTATTTTAAAAAATTCTGTAATCAATTGTTTCTGAAAAACTTTTAAATAATGTAAGTAGAAAGCAAGTACCATTCCATATTTTAACGATTTTCCACACAACTGTATATCATATCAAAGCTAAAAACTTGTTGGCATACTCATCCAACCTTTAAAAATTTTTCGAGTAAAAACATTTACAGTAAAAGCTTTCTGTAAACAATTTGAACTATAATCCTGATTTTTGGAATTTTTCAACTTGGAAACATTTTATACTTGTATATATTATGGTATAAAAATCCTCAAGAAGAGAGAAAGTCTGAGAGGTCAGCCATGATTCTACCCAGGGTCAGCTAGGGATCGACTTTGGTCAGGACCCCCAGAAACATGTAGATCAAAACCTGACTACATAGGATGTCGTCAGCACAAGGTCTAAACTAATGTATGGCTATGGCATCAACTTGCTGATATTGTCTGAAAATATCCCTAGGTGGTAAATGCTGTAATGTTTTTGAGTATTTATAGTTCATGTTGTATTTGTCAAGCTTGCTTGCTAATCTCAAAAATTAGGTTAATGTTTTATGATGCAGTTCTGCTTCAAAATTCAAAACTTGAGAACATTTCGTCTACTCTTTGAAAGTCAACAGTGATTTGACAAAGATTGTTTTCGAGGAAGAAAAGAAGGGCAACGGTAATTTCGTTAAGAAGTTTAAGGTTTTACAATACTGGTGTAAAAACTTCAGTTTTTTAACGTACGAGATGAAACTCAATCTGGAAAAATAAGATTGATAGATCCGTTCGATATCCCGTTCTATATCTTTCAGCTTTCTGCCAGAAACAAATCAGAATTAATTTTAAAGTGGATGCCCAAGCTTCTTTGTAAAATCTTTTTTATCATTTATTTTCCTTGTGCTTTAGAAATATTAAAAAGAGTAAAGCAAGTAAAATTTCATCTTTCTTCAATTGCATAATTGCATAAACTATATTACATTAGGGTCATGAACTTTTAAAGCACGTACTTGTTGATGAATTTTGCGATAACATATTCCTACAGTAAACCTATTTTGTTAACGATTTAAAATTTTTATCATTTTCCAGGAAAAAATTGCTTCTCGATTGAAAGAATCATTGTTTCGTCGGAAATAGATGAATAGAATTCTATCTTTCGAGAATACTCATCATTTTGATGTGCATCAAACCTTTGAGGCACTAACTTAGACTTATAGAAGGATTTCACCCCTAAAGAGTGAATCTCCTAAAAGGCAATAAAAAAATAAGAAACGTAACAATGTTTCATAATCAAAAAAAAAACAGTGAAAGTTTTATGCAAATGAAAATTTAAAAAATTAAATATTTTCTATGAGAAAAGTGACCTTTGAGTGTTGCAAAACTAAAAACGAAAAAAATTAATGGAAGAAAAAAGGAGTGGAATGAAAACTAAGAGAAACTGATATAAACGAGAAATAAAAAACGGTGAACATAAAGTGGGAGAAGAGAATAAATAATGAGAAAAAGAACTTAGAAAAGAAATGTATGATAAAAAAAAGTCAATTTTCCAACTCGAGAATCTCAAATTTTCGATTTCGGACACTCTTTTATTTAATTTCTTATTCAAAAACCGCTTTTTTAGCCTGAAAACCTGAAGCTTGCCGAACTGAGGACAGTTGATAATTTTATTCATACAAAGCATACTCGAGCCACAGAGTATTTTTTCATTTTAATCTCGGTTTCAAAATTTCGTCTAATTTTTGTTTTTTCTTTATTTTTTCGTTTGCTCAATTAACAATGCTGGAAAATTTGATTTTCTTGTGATATTCGTACTAATTTGCATAATATGTAAATTATTTGGAATTTTATAGAAAATTTTCGCTGAGGGTGCGTTGGAAAGGTGGCGAAAATCTTCACGTCGAAACATGCAATCGGAAAGGAGATAGACAGATATATGTTCCATCTCTGGCAACAGACTCTCGGCCCTGGTGCAGGTCAAAGTGGATTTGGCAGAACGCCATCAAAGTCAAGCTGATGCTGAGTTGTCAATCCATCAGCATCCAGACCAAGAGGTAATGCACCTGAACAGCCATGTGGACATTCCGGTATGCCTGAAGAAAGACCTCACATAAGAGGTTGGTCATTAGGAAAGCTTTCCGCAAGGGGGCCAGAATGACCAAAAAGATTTCAGAAAATCGCATTGGGTGATGAGGTCCTGAAAAGGTCCCAAATTTCATCACGGCGTAATATGGGTCTTTTTAACCTTCGGTTGGTCAGTTTCGAGGCTCGAGGGATGTTGGGGCAGAGTTTTTTTAGCATTTTACAAGCCATGGCTTGTTGGACTGACAAAATGGCTTGTAGAATTTTAGTTCAACAAGCCAAAATGGCTTGTCAGAATTTTTGAGTCATGTGTTTGATAATATCGGATACAGAAAAGATGCATTTTCTGTTTAATGAGTAAAATATCGGGAGAGTCATTACGCGATGAAACATTATCCTTACGGGTGCATGCGTATAAATTTTGATGTTCTGCTAAAAGTGACCAAGAAGGTCTTTTATAAAAATGACCAGAGCGAGCTGGCCGTAAAAAGCATGTAGACAAATAAGGTCTTTTATAGAAAGATGACCAAACGAGAAGGTCGTAAAAAGCGTGCCGAAAATTTGACGAGTTAAAAAATCTTTACGTATCAAAAATTTTTAATTCAATGCAACATTCTATTTTATTATAAAACTTTTGGAACACTATTTTATTTTTGTTTATCACTAAAATATTGTAGTCTAAATACAAAAATAATAACGTGAACAAAAAATGGAAAACATAAAAGAAAGAATTCATTTATAAAATTGACCCCCTCCGCCCACGGAGGAAGTCCTTCGAAAAACGCGCCCTTGGGCTCCAAAATAAGAGGTGCGCCGTCTGCAGGTTCACAGAAAAGCTAATCGGAAGCCCTGCATACTGAACGATCGTCCAAATTACAACGGTCTTTTAGATCAGAATGCTCAATTCCACATATAAAAACTCTAAGAGTCTATAAAACTTGAAAAATTATTCCTACGAGTTTATACTTATAAAATCGTAAATGATCAAATTCTTTTATAGAAAAATGACCCAAAAGAATGGGCATAAAGCGCATGTAGAAAAGTGAACAGTTGAGATGAAAAATATTCTAGATTTAAAAAGTAATTGATACCTCAAAAATATTTGAAGAAAAGAAAAGAAAAGAAAAAGAAAAAGAAAAGAAAAAGAAAAAAGAAAAGAACTAAATCATCAATACATGAACGTTATTCTACATATCGGAAATTAATACATTATATTGGATGATTCATGTAGGTAGATGCGGTTTTGTATACAGAGTGTTTCCCAGAGCAAACATAGAAAGGTTAGACAGCTGAAGCCATTTAGATCATAAAACCAATTAGAAATGCTAGAAAAGGTCAAAGGTTCTATAAAACACGGTAGCAAGAGACGCTTTACCAAAATAATTAAGGTGGTGATTATTGTTATTTTGATAGTTTTCTAGAATAGCCTAGAGCCTAAAACCTTTAAAGAGACGCAATACCAAAACAATTAAGGGGGTGATTATTGTTATTTTGATAGAACCTTCAAAAAAAAAACCGAAAAGATTCAACCAAAAAGCAGAAAAAACCGGAAAAGGTTTAATGAGGGTAAAGAGGTATAAATAGAAAAAATAGAAGAAGAAGAATCATTCTTATTTTTGTACTTGCGCGCGACACCCGAGACTACCCATGGAGGCCCTATTCGTTACGTTTATTTCGACGTTGAGAGCCGCCTACGAGGCTTATGGTACATTGATTTTACAAATATTTTGATTTAAAAATTAATATGTATACTCTTTTATTATTATTATTAATTTAGAGCCGTTTTTAACGACGGCTGACATTGACGCGTGGGCGTCCGTCTTTTGGGAGGAGGCCTCGACGGACTTCAAGAGCTGGTGGAAAAGCCAGCGAGGGGTTGAATATCCAGCTAGACAGAAACCCTTCTGGGGTTTATGAAACGTCTACGCCGGATGTTTGAAAACCCTTCGCTGGTCGACGGCCACCTAGCCTCGCACCTGTGGAATATCCTCCCCCCAGGTGCGAGGGCTGAATGGGAAAACGCCGACGGTCGCTACGTCGAGGAGAGGGTAAAACTAGCGCTGCCGTGTTTCTAGTAAGTTCACATGTTATAGTTAAAACACGTTGTAGACATATAAATTTTATATTTAATGAGAGTAAAAATTATTATTATTATAAGCTTTTACTACAATATTTCAAGATAAATATGCATAGGTTAAAATGTGCTAACTGCTGTATATTACAGATTTTTAATTCATGTATATTAATGTATGGTGTATAGCTGAGTTGTTTAAAACTTAACAAAGAACATTTCTAGAATATTCTAGAAGCTTTCAATTATTTACAAGACTTATACTATAAAAATTTACGATAAAATAAAGACTATTGATAGATCTTGTACCTATTACTCAACAGTTAAATGATATATATATATTAGAGTAAAAATTTTTGTTTAACTAAAATAGTTATTAATTTTTGTAAAATTTTAGTGGATACGCGTAAAGCCTGTAGCGAGGGCTGCGACGGTGGCGGGGGTAGCGGTTGTGGATGCCTATGTATATAGTATCTATGTAAGTAAAAATTTTTGCAAAATTTTTTGAAACTTAATGTTTTTATTTTTAGGTAAAATATGTATATTTAATTTTGTTTTAAATTTTGTATATATGTATATTTTATTTTGTTTTAAATTTTGTATATTTTTTATTTTGTTTTAAATTTTGTATATTTTTTATTTTGTTTTAAATTTTGTATATATTTTTTCAAATAAATTAAATTGAATTGAAATTAATAAAAATTTTTATTTAATGCGTTTAAAAGTAAAGGTAATTTCTTTAGAGTTCTACTATGAATGCGTGTGTGTCAACTTCTGGAATATAAAAAAGGGTTTACTGTAGTCAGATATTTAGAGATGTACGAGTAAAAGGTATGTAGAGAATATGCACAAACAGGCCTTAAGGTAAAAGGAACGTACAAGATAATTACATAGTACTGTAGAATTAAAGGAGAAAATAAAGAAAAGAAGGAGTAATAAAAGGAAGTTTATGTATAATTAGGAATAAATTGAAAGAATATTTCTAAACAATAGCTAAAGAGAAGGAGTGTATAAACAACAACTATAAGTGATTTTTAATTATAAAAAAATGAGATGAAATGTACATATAAATATAACGTATTTAAATACTATAATCTGTAAAGGTTTCACGATTTTTATCAATCATTACGAGAGAGTCAAATTCTGCGTATATAAGTGCTTCAATACCGCCATCTGGTATATCCTCGCCAAAATTCATCTGTAAACTAGTGGTTCCTTCACGTACAAGTTCCCAAAAATTACCATCCATACCGCAAGGAGTCAAATCAAAAACAAAAACCATGTTATGCGTTGTGAAAGAATTTCGAGTAATTTCATTACCCTTGTTATCTGTACCGATTCCTACACCCTCAAATAATTGTACAAAAGTGCGCAAATATTTGTTTTCTTTAAAATTTAGCATATATGGTGTTGAAGGTAGGGTTGTAGTACCACTTGTTATTTTAATCTCGTTTAATCGGAAATGCTTAAAATTGAAGGGGCTTTGATTATAATCAAACCTAGCAGCCGAACCATCAACAAGCGCCACAACGAGACGACAAGGTAAAGGACCTATGAACAATGAGTTCAGAGGAGCTGAGCGACGACTAGTTGTTATGTATAGACTTGTAACATGACATTGACGAATAGGGTATTTTGCAGCTGTATTTTTTAACATGGATTCAATAGCTAGATTAATTTTATCCACAACTTCAACTTTTTTAATAAATAGAGACATGCTTTTAGCCTCGATTTTATAAGCTTCGTTGTCAGTAGATATAAATTTTTGCAAGCAAAAATCATCTCTATGTCTGTATAAATCAATTTTCAAAGTACATTGATTCAATAGAAAACGTTCTTGCATAAATAGATCGGCGTGTATAGGAGCCATTAATTACACAACTGCACTGTTTTTGAACATCTGAACTCTTTCCAAAGCACCCTTGTTTTTTCTTTATATCGAGAACATCGCCATTTTCGAAAGCATAACCAGCAGCTGCAACATGTGTCGACTTTGCATCACGACCATAGTTCCATTCCGTTTCCAAATAAGATCTGTAAGCGTATCTATCCCCACTGAAATGTTAAAATGTTAAAATTAAAAAAAGGTAAACATACATTTAATTATAAAACTTACCTGTCAGATATTAATTTTCCATTTAAGTACATCTTGATCTGTTTAAAAAATGTTTTGCCAATCAAATTAATTGGTGCTACAACATTTCCAGTAAGGTTATTGTTGGGGTCTGCTGTTAAAGTGCAAGCAGCACCATTAGTTTTCATAATTCAAATAGTAAAATATATAAAATTTTTTGATAAGTCCAACATATATGAATCAGGTGAAATAACAAACTCGTAAGGTCCTTCATTAGTACAAGGATTTTGTAACTGAATTTCAGACCAAAAACTTCTACGAATAGCAGCTTGTGTTGGAGGTACGGTAAATAAATCTAACTCCGTTTTACTACTAGGAGACGACGCAGCATCGATAAATTTACTCATTTTGAACAGATATCCTTGAAACCGACTACTCTACGTGGAGTCTTTTTTAAGCATGAGGAACGTCGTTTAAGGTGTTTACGTTTATGTTGTTTTTGATGTTGATGTTGTTGACACTGACCATCATTTAACTTTTTATTGCTTTTTATATGTATCGTAGAATTTATATGTTTACGCTTCCCTAAACCTTTTCCTTTATGAATGCGCTCGCCCGTTTCGTGTAATAAGCTACCAGCTGCGTTTCGTCCATGCTCGGAAACACTTTCTTTAAAAGAACGACCTTCTACAACATCACCTGCAATTTTGGAACCTGCAGCAAGTGCATGCTTTCCTGCAGATTTTAACAAAGGCATAGCTAGACGCCACAAACTCTTAAAAAAATTACCAACTCCAGCTCCTTGATGTCTATAATAATATGGGTATGCTGCTCGAAAACCTTCTGAAGTACCACCTAATTGAAATTGATTATCTTGAATACTATGTTGATAAATTTTGATCCAGTAATCAACGGTTTCAGGAATAAATATGGTATGCATATTTTGCTTTGAAAATCAAAAGGAACAACAACTAAATGAATTAATTAATTAAGAGCGTTTGCGAAAATTCAACCTGACGACAACGTGTCCAAATGCAAATGAATGAATGAGTAAATAAAAATTTGATACTATGATTATAGGAATAAAGGAGTACGTCGCCAAAAATGTAATTTAACTATAACATTCCCAAACTGAAAGGGTATAAGCTCATTCATACTGTTTTTTATATTAATCTCGAGTACTGTAATTTCTTTCAATTGAATATAAACGACTCACATTATCTTTGTATTTTCCCTGAACATTTACTATACGTAAAAGCAGTGCTAAAGTATTTCCAACAATCTGATTTTCAATAATATTACAGTAAACATAAAAATTCTGTAAATCATTCAAATTTGGTGGTTGAATGCCTAACATGTATAAATGATTAGTTCCAGGCTCAGCAAGAAAAACAGCTTTGGATGGTGGAATATGTGTGTTAGAATTTTTTGGAGGTTTCTCTCCAACTGTATATAAGTTAATATTCACAGCTCTATTTAAAAAATCATCAGCAGTTGCATAGGCCTCAGTATTGGTAGTGCTAAATCCGAGAAGCTCCATTAATCGTTTGCTTATTTCAATTTTATGTAAGATTGTACCACTTTTTATTTTCAAATTAACTAATCCTCGACTATGTTCATCATATGAAAACATGATTTCCATGTTAGTTCCAGCAATAGCTGCTCCAACTTTTGCATTCAACTCTTCAATTAATTCAGATATGGTAAAGTAATGTTTTTCAAAAACTATTACTTTAATTTTTTTGACCTTATTTCTGACACCATCCATAATTAACGTTATTACATTATCTCCACCATGATTGGTAAATGTAGCCCAACTATAGGGGTATATTATTTCACTTCGTCCTACCTCCCAGCTTCCATCTAGTTCTAAATGGTAAGGTAGATGGGCTGAAAAATCAGAGGGCTTGTTTCCATTTTTGCTATTACTAGGTAATTTGATATAAAATTGATCTTCAAAGGTTATCATTATTTATAATGTTGTTTGCTGTTGCTATAGGTACGGTCTTCAATGAATTAGATGACTGTAATACGGTCGGTACGGGGCTAGGTAATAAATATCCTATACAAGCGCACAAAAGACCAACCCACAATTGTGTATTATTATTGTAGAGAGATAAATTTATTATAGCTGTAATGACTACAATGTATATTAGTATGACCTGACTGAAGAAAACCACTTCATTTCGAGGTAGACGTTTTCCAAAAAACTCCCAAATGCTAATGCGAGACATTTCTGAATGCATACTATTACTACTATCCATTTCAAAATAAAAAATTTTTATTTAACAACTAAACACTCAGTTATAAATTTATAAAAAGGCGGAGCTACTAAAATAACCAATAAAATTATACAAGAATATAAAGGGGGCGGAGCTATCAAAGTGAAGTAAAATTTATATATATATATATATAAATACATATAGAAGGAGTTAACTTTTTACAAACGTGTACATAATTTATTTCGCAAGTGACCTTTTACAGAAAATTTACAATGAAAAAATTTACAAATCAATTTATCATTATAAACAAAATTTGTGTTACTGAAACTTTTAAACATTTTATACATAGAAACATGTCGCACTTTATAATACAAAAAATATAAAGTATATATACCACAAACCCTACTATTAAAATTTTGTAAATGTTTCTTATTTGTATATATTATTAAAGCATTTTTGTTAATATAATTTATAAAAGCAGGAATAACTGGTGGTAAGCCATAAGAATCAAAATAATATACAGAGTTAGCATTATCAAAATACATAGCTATCCAATGACTTCCTTTTTGAAAAGATGTATCGGTGTTTGCAATTAAAGCCGCGGGTCTTTTAACTATCTTCGGTAGAGTATCGCAAGCAAAAACTCCTAAAAAATTTTGTGATAATAGCGCATCTTGTTGAACATAATATGTCAATTCAAAGTTGTTCATCGTAATCGTCGTCGTCGTCGTCATTTTGTATATCCTTTTCTAAAATCCAACTGTTGAATTTTTCAGGATAACCCCACCACTTCACAAGTACTCTATTCTGACCATCTGGTAATCGTTTAGTCTTCAAAACCTTTTCAATTTTGTATTCTTTGATATTAGGATTAAAATCGATTTTCTGTAGTTCTTTTTCATAAAAACGTCCTTCTATATCTTCGCCTTCCAGATCTTGAATTGTATAAAGTATATGATTTCGGGTCTTCACAATATGTTTTACTTTGAAAACTTCTTCACTCCATTGAGGTAAATAACCTTTGTCAAATACACCTCTATGTTTACTAATTCGCACGTAATCTCCTATATCAATCTTAGACTTTCTAGTGTATAATCTTTCAGGGTAGAGTCTTTGCCATATAATTTTTTCGTTAGAATAATCTACATTAATAGGTTTTTCCTTAATAGATCTATGAACAGAGTGATTGTAGTTGGGAACAACTGCGGGTAAAATATCAATCCATTTATAAGTGGTAAACTCTGTAAAATATTTAAATAATTTAGTTTTTAAAGTTCTATTAAACGGTTCCACTATTGAACATTTAATGTCTTCGTTTTGAGAAGTAAAAAAATGTATATCGTTAGTTTTCAATAATTTTTGGAAATCTTTGTTGACAAAATCTTTTCCTTTATCGCTGCGCACTCTCCAAGGGATTCGACCTCTTTTTGAAATATTTTGAAAAGCATCACAAACATTCTTTGAGTGTTTTGATTTTAAGGGTTCAACCCATGCGTATTTACTTAAGACATCTATACATGTAAGCATAAATTTGTATCCATCGTTAAAATCTGCTAAAGAAGACATATCTGCCAAATCAATTTCCCATTGTTGATCCATAGCTGTAACATAAATACGATTACGTGAAAATTTTTTGTTGACTTGTTTATGTAGAGTATAACTACTTGTTTTGAAAGCCAATCTTTAACATTTTTACGTGTAATTGTTCTACGGTGCTTTCTAGCTTCAGCATATAATTTTTCAATACTAGAAAAAGCTGAGGGATTTCCATGTAAATTTTTGTATAATTTCGAAAGTAAGGTGTTCATCGCTCTAGTACAAAGGAGTATACCGTCTAAGTGCTCTAGCTTTGCGCCGTATCTTCTTTTCTGTCGAGTTTCCTTTATTAAAGAATGAATCGTCTTTGATATCTTCCTGGGCACCATTTGAAAATAAATCAACACCTTTCACAAGTGGTTTATTCAACCGCTTGACACTACTAACTGCATGATCATTTGATTCTTCCGGAGGTGTATGGTAGGAGAGTTTCCGAGGTAAAGTGAATAACATTTTACGTAATGGGTTTCCTATAGCCTCTAATGGTACATTGTATTTTTTCAAAGCATTAACAAACTCATCTACTCCAAGCGTTTGTGTAATTTTTGAACGTTTATGAGACAAATCATGTAATAAATCAATAATATGTGATCCTTCAATTAATTTTCCATCAATTAATACTTCACCTTGCTTATTAACATTTATACTAGGGTTACGTCGCACATGCTCCAATAATAAGGATGCCGAGCGTTTAAACTGTTTCGGAATATCGCTAAGTAACTTTTCATCGTTCAACCAATTTTTTTCTTTTTGTTTCAAATCGTCACTATCCTTCTCATCTTCTTCGTTATCAATAACTTTTTGTTTTAAAATCACTGTAGTAGGTTGAGCCTTTTCATGTTCAAAAGTTAAATATTGTGAAAATAGTTGCGAGTACATTTTGTATTGTTCTTCAGGTGTTAACGTATTATCTTTCAAAATGTGCTCTAGCTCGTTACGATACATGTCAACTTGCTTAGCTATACCTGTCTTTTCATTTGAACTCGTCGTCGTTGAAGAAGAAGAAACCTGAGAGTTATTCAGTTTATTCAGAACCTCCTGAGGTATAAGAGCCAATTTATTAGCAAATTTCATTCTATAATAATTTCTCTGTAACAAAACTTGCTAATGTAGATAATAAAACGGGTAGTACTAGAGGTAAAAATGCTCCACCATTTTGAACAATTCTTACACGTTTATTATGTAAATCTTTTTTCTTGTTTTTTTCGTGTCTTGCAGCTAAACCTCTGAGCAATAATTTATGTTTGGCCAATTTCTTTTTTAAGTTTGAATTAATAGGAATATTACCGTTCAAAATGTTCAAACAAATTTCACATATACAACAGATCAAATCGGAGGACGAATGTTGAAGAAAAGCACGTCTTTGAACACGATTTGAATTTTTCAACACATTGAGCTCGTGAATATATTTCTTTAATCTAGAAGCCATACAAAACAGACCGTACAGTACAAAAAAATTTTACAATAATGACCAAATGATGAGTAAACATTGAAATATTTATTGTATTACATTAAGATAGTAATGAAGCTTCATTTTGTATGACGATATTTAAGTCTTCGCATCTAGAAAAAGCACACAAATTATTCATATTCATAAAAAATAGTTTATGAGCTGTATCTAGTTTTAAAAAAAGATCTTCTACAAAAATAGCGCGAGTTTCGACCATATCCAACTCCATCAGTAATAGTCTAGCAAAACACCAAAATTGTGTATTTTTTTTACGTCCCATAGGTAAACCAACTTCACGCCGTAAATGGTTGCACGCCTTAGCTATGTCTTTGTAAAAAAATCTTGGCTTCGGGTGAGAAACGAGTCCAAAACAAATCAGCTATTTCGCATTTACGTTTGTTGTTTAGTATTTTATCTTAAATAAAAATACTATAGTTTAATAAATAGTTAAAGAAGAACAAAAAGAGATATAAAATTTTTACCTTTTACTTTATTTTGCACCATTCTGACAAAAACTTCAAATGCAGCTGACATCATAATTGTCACAAAACAAACGAATTATAGAAAAACGACCAACCTCTTCAAAATTGTCGACTAGACTGATGAAGGGTATAATATTTTTTTCTGATTATGTAATAAAGCTATCGTATCAATATATCGTAATCTACTTCCATTGATGTACAAGTTTTGAAATTTACTGCTTCGACTACATCAAGAAAATACGACAGGATTGAAAATATATATTTTGAAACACGCTCGTAATTGCATAAATTGTCCGTCATTCTGAGGACACTGTAAAATTTTTTCTACATAACGTAGTAAGGGTATTATATGTAATTTATAGTTTTCCCGTAATAATAATTTCTGATCTGTAACATTTTTTGTGTTTGGTATCGTAAAATCTCTAACATTTACAGGTTCTCCTTCATTTTCATAAAATTGAAAAGGGTATTGTACCCATACAATAAAAACAGCTATTAAAAGGATCACAGCGAGAGTACTTAAAAAAATGTGTTTACTGTATATCATATCGCTAAAATAATAGGATCCGACTAACCTGTATAAAGTTTTTTGTAAAAATGATGAATCATTTAGGTGTATACAAAATCATATGATCATTGTCGGGGAATATATTAGATCTAAGTCGATATTTTTCAGGACATGTCTGTGTAAGATCTATTAATAAATAACCGTATGGTTTACTAGTAGCATCCTCATACGCCTCTATGAAATAATTTGAGGTAGTTGGAAAAATCTGTCGAGCCAGTGTGTGGACTTGTAATCTATCGCTTGGGTTTTTTAAAAGAATTAAATATTGAGCGTTTATCCTACTCGTACGCATTCCATCAAAAAAGGCATTCTGAACTATATGTATAATTGATATATTCCAATGATGCGATCCTTTAGTAAAAAGTTGAGTTAAACTTTGATCATTCTTCATCTCTTGCATCATATCATCCATAATTAATAATTTAGGTGTATCTTTACTTTTCTGAAGTTCATTCAAATCAGGTGAACCTTGAATAAATTCTACATAAGAACATTTCTGAACTAATTCATCGTGAGCTTCTTGCCATCCCGAATAACACCAACAAATTTTCACAGGAGCTG
Source organism: Romanomermis culicivorax (assembly GCA_963922205.1). Lineage (NCBI taxonomy): Eukaryota > Metazoa > Nematoda > Enoplea > Mermithida > Mermithidae > Romanomermis > Romanomermis culicivorax. The sequence goes on from CAWUHX010000354.1 coordinate 270,586, forward strand.
GGTGAAGCATTTCTTTAGCAAAAATTACAAGTTTTTTAACAAATTGTGTTTTTCCTGATTTTGTTGGAGCAGAAACTATACAGTTAAATGGATGTTTCCATATATAAAACTTTTCATCATCATCATTTGACATCTCTTTTTGACAACAACAAAAACCAACCACTTTTTTACTTGATCAATTTTTAAAATGATTTTTATTATTATTTAAAACAAAATGTTACATAATTATCAAAATTACAATATAAAACAGTGCACATGTAAAATATAAAGATAGATAGATAGATGATTATATAAAATAGAATAGCATTACTGTATGCAAAATATACGCGCAATGTATGTATGTATGTATGAAATTATATAACAAGCAAATACGTAAGCAATTACATAAGCAAGCAAACTATAGCTAATTAAAACATACAAACTGTAATGAATGAATGAATGAATGAATGAATGTAAGCAAAACTTTTACAATTTACTGTTAATAAAATCGCGTAGTGTTTTGATAATAACAGCATCATCAAAATCATAATGATAACCTTCATCAATAAAACTAGCTACAGTATCCTTAAGAATTTTATGGCCAGTACTTGTAAGTGGTATACATCTAAATATGTCAATCATCTGTTTAAAAGCGCGAAGACAGTAATAACCTTGAACTTCACCTATAACATATTCAAAGCAGTCAATGATAAGTCCCATCTTTTCATATAAACGATTAACTGTTGGTGTAATTGCGATATTATATATGGAATTACAAGCTGGACACTGATGATCCTCAACAATTCCTACCTCTTTCAGGCTATAACAATCAAAAATACACCCATTAAAGATGTCTTGTATAACTAACTCAGGACATATAATTATAAATAATTTTTCACCTTTTACTACTTGCTCATCAAAAAACCATGGAATATCTAAACCCGGAACATGTAACTCACAAATACGCTTGGTTTCGGCTTCTAACGAATTGGTATCCGACGTTGAATCGTAGTCAGGATCATTGAAACAGTTGATGAAGAGATCATTAATACACGACGTTTGAACGCTAGCTTCCTTTTGATCTTCACGAGCATTGCTTTGTTCTCCGGCGAATTTTGTAGCATGAATCCCTTCTTCTTCTTTTATAATTTTCTTATCTGCACCGACTTCTTCTTCTTCTTTAACGATTTTTGGGGTAGAACCATTTTTTCCAGCTACGTCTTCGTTTTCGTTTGTTTTGCGTTTTATTGCTAGCTGGAAATTTGCTGCTAAAGCGTTGTACTCGTTTGAAATAGCTGGCGCTATCTCATGTATCATATTGGTCCAGCGCGAAAATTGCTAAAGAATGAAACATTATATTTTAAAAGAAAGAAAGAAAGAAAGAATTCATATATCAACTCACTTCTTTAGATAAACACCATGTCGTTCCATTAAACAAATTGTTAAATCGTACTGTAACCCCGTCGCTCTCGACCAGCATTTTATAACCAAGGTTGATGCCACATCGACCTCCATGTGAAAATGTCTTTTCAATAATATTGACATTGCGACCTAGTATACCGTATTGTGGTAAAATGAGCTTGAATCCGCGACCATACGCCTCTTTTGTTTTAGGGTCGACGTTACGAAAATAGATTGACACATATCTACCTTCAACCACTACAAATAATGCCATGTTTTCGTCTAACATAAACTGGTGTTCCATTTTTGAAAATTCTTGAAGAAATATTAAAGAGAGAGAGAGAGAGAGAAGAAGCAAGTAGTTTTTGTAGCAACAAAACAGATAAATGTATAAAGTGTTCAAAATTTTAGAGTAAAAGGAGGTTATAGCTATAATAAAATAACCAAGATATATAGCTTATAGCTGTAAGAGGAGGAGTTATAAGCATAATAAATATTCAAGACATATATCCTACAGTATTCTACTATACTGAGGAGTATATGAGAGGAGGAGCTATGTTCTACAAAAATAAAATAAAATGTGTTTATATGGTACGGTAACCTTTGAGATCAAAGCTAGAAAAATATATGTGTTTTATGTGTTATAGTAATTATCAAGGTCAAAGCTATAGAAGCAATATAGCCACGTGCGCATGAGTTATAAGGGTCTTTAAAGCTTTTCCACATAAAAAGAAAAGATGGTGCAACAGGGTTATAAGCAGCTATTACAGTTATTTTATAGCTTCAAGAATCAAAACAAAAATACTAGGGTTGTACAGTAAAACAGGTTTTCAACTGGTTTTAACTGGTTATATGCTAATAAAATAAGCTAAAGAAATGATATGGGCAAGTGTTCATGAGTTATAGAGGTCTTTAAAGCTTTCCCATCATAAAAAAGAAAAGTACTACATTAACCTCGTAAACAATAATTAAATCTCTACCATAAAATTAATAGTTTTTGCTGATTTATAAAAATTTTCTATTATTATTATTATTATTACTGTATAAGTTTTTGATGAATAGGTTGTTTTCTATTTTTCTAGTTTATAATTTTTATATTTTCTAGTTTAGATAATTTTTATAATGAAACCTATTTATGAGGATATTACTTCGGACGAAGACGACATGCCTATGGAAATTTTAGAAGATATTACTTCTGATGAAGACGATGAAACAATAGCGAATGAGTCTTCAGAGAATATTACCTCTGAGAAAGAAGAAGAAGAAGAAACACTCGATAATAATAATAATAATATTTTGGAAGAAGAAGAAGAAGAAGAAGGAACTGTTTTAGATTATGATGATGATGAAGATGATCAATACAAAAGTTATACGCCTTACAGTTCTGATGAGGAAGAAATTTACGAAACAGCTCAAATTGGTGGTGGTGGTGGGGGTAGTGGAGGTGTAACGAATGCATCTTTTGTTGCGGATGATTTTTTCGAACTAGGTCAACCCAGTACTGTAAATATTAGGCGTTTTAATACCGAAGGTCGCGAGTACTCTGTGAACTTTCGTAATACTGAACATATGGATGATTTAAATGCTCAAATAGTGCCAACATTTCAACGTATAGTAGAGCGAATTTCTGAGAATGTCGCTGATAATGCGTTTATAGGGTTTTCCTTTGACCATCCAGATTTGACAAAAGGTCGTGTTTTGATACCTTTTAGACCGAAACATGCTTTAACTGGAGAGTTGATTGTAAACACTCTTAACGCTGTTCTTCAATCAAACGAGCAAATACAAATTGATAGTCGTCAGTCTACAATTCGTACCATTGTTGTAACACCACCTGCGGGTAGTGGTAAGCTGATTAAAATTACTTATGTAAGATTTTTATTTATTTATTTATTTATTTATTTAAGGTATTCACAATGCTCATCAATATTTAAAACATAATGATTTTCTAAAAGATAAAAGCTGTATTATTCAAATCAGCAACACGGATGATTTATGTTTTGCTAGAGCTCTAGTTGTTGCTAGAGCTTACATTCATAAAAAAGATAAGAATGCTGAGCACAAATGGGAAAGTATTCGAAAGTCTGACAAGTCACATCTGCTGCAAACAAAGGTTGCTAAAGAACTGATGACCTTAGCAGGCTTAGCTAATCATCAAGGAGCTTGCGGTTTTCATCAGTGGGAACAATTGCAAACTGTTTTATTACCCGATTATCAAATCAAAGTTTTTAGCAGAGAACGCTTTAAAGATTTAATATTTAGAGGTTAGAGTTTTTTATTTTTCAGTTATTGTGTACGTATTTAGAGTTTTAAGGACCTGAAGCAACGCATGTTTTAAATATTTACCACCATGATAACCATTTCTCCGTCATTACAAAGATGCCTGGATTTTTTGACCGCAGCTACTTTTGTCCTCATTGCGATCTGGCCTACAACAACAAAATGGAACACAGATGCAGAAACGTTTGTCCTCTGTGTTACAATACACCCCCATGTAATCAATTTAATGCTCGAAAATGCAAAGATTGTCTGCGTTATTTTAAAAACGATAAGTGTTTTGCTCGACACAAGCTTGTTTTTACTCAAAGAGGTCAATCCAAACGTCAAAAAACAGGTTTATCTATTTGCGATCGTTTCAAAGTGTGCGAACAATGTGATACACTGGTTCGACGAGCACATTCTAATCCTCATAATTGCGGTTATTTTGAATGCAAAACATGCAAGAAAAGCGTACCTAAAAAAGGTAATAGATATGGTGTAATTATTTTATTTTATTTTATATGAAAATTTTTATTTTAGATCATTTATGTTTTATGCAACCTGTTGGTAGCGAGCAAATTGAAGAGGAAGAAGATATATTTGAAACAAATGTTGATGAGGATGAGTGTCTAGATGATAATGAAACAGGAATTACCGATAAATGTCCTGTTAATCAAAAATTTGTTTTTTATGACTTTGAGACTACACAGGAAAAAATTCTACGACAAAGCGAATTAGGGGATGTGTTCGAACATGAACCAAATTTATGTGTTGTCCATACTGTATGCTATCAGTGTCGTCAAAACGAGGGAAATTTTTGCTGCAATACATGCGGTCAACGCGAACGTATTTTCAAAGGATCTACATGTCTAAATGATTTCTGCGAATACCTTTTTGCAAAAGGTATGAAAAACATTACTGCAATAGCGCATAATTCTCGAGGATTTGATGGACAATTTATAATGCAGTTTTTGTATCGTAATGGACATCATAAACTACATATCATTAATAAGGGTGAATTAGTAAATTGTTTATAGTTTTTCATTTTCATCTATTTATTTATTTTTAGGTTTAGAGTTGATGTGTATCAAAGTAGGGTCGATAAAAATTATTGATTCTCTGAACTTTCTTCCGATGCCTTTGGGGGCTTTACCGAAAACATTTGGAATAAGTGAAATATGTAAAGGATATTTCCCTCATTTCTTTAACAGAAAAGAAAATTACGGATATATTGGCTCATATCCATCACCCAATATGTACGGTTACAATGCTATGAAACCTGCGGCTCGTGCCACGTTTCTGGAGTGGTATAATCGAAAGCTTGAAGCAGTAAGTTTGCAAAAGTATAAAGTTTTGCATTTAAATGCATCATTGTTTAGGGTTGTCAATTTAATTTTGATAATGAGTTAATTGACTACTGTCGTAGCGATGTGCAAGTTTTACGACAATGTTGTATGAAATTTCGCGATATTTTTATGGAAGAAACAAATGTCGATCCTTTTGAAAATTCAATAACCATTGCTAGTGCTTGCAACTTAGTTTTCCGACGTTTATTTTTGAAGCCAGATACTATTGGTGTAATACCATACAAAGGTTATGGTAAAGAAGAAAGACAATCTGTTATAGCCTTAAAATGGTTGAAGTGGTTAGTCCATAAAAATGAAAACCTGTATATTCGACATAAACTTAATGGTGGCGAAGTTCAAATTGGAAAATACAGAGTTGATGGTTTATCAGGTAATTTTGTTCAAATTTTTGAAATTTTAATATCTATATGTTTGCCCATTAAGACACCACAATTTATGAATTTCATGGTTGTTATTGGCATGGTTGCCCTAAATGTATGAAAAAGAGATATCAATTAACAGCCGATAATAATACAAAAGCAGTCGATGCATATGAGCGCACTTTTAACCGTGTTATGGAACTTCAATCACTCGGTTATAGCGTAGTGGAAATGTGGGAGTGCGAACTTTTACAACAACTTCACTCAGATCCCGAAATGAAAACATTTTTTGATACAGTCAAAATACCGGAACCTATAAATCCTCGAGAAGGTAAAATCTTGAATTGTTCTTTTTTATTTTGTCAAAAGTTTTCTTGTTTTAGCTTTCTTTGGTGGTCGCACTAATGCTGTAAAACTGTATCATAAAATTAAGTACAATGAAGATGGTACACCTGCAGAAAAGATCAATTATGTAGATGTATGCAGTTTATACCCGTTTGTCAACAAATATGGGAAATACCCTACAGGTCATCCAAAAATCTTTACTGAAGATTTTGAAGAGGTCAGTTCAACGTCACAACCTTATGAGGGGTTAATCAAGTGTAAGGTTTTACCACCTCCCAAACTCTTACATCCTGTTTTACCGTATCGACATGGTGGTAAATTATTGTTTCCTTTATGCAAAACTTGCACACATGATTCACAAAAGACCGCCTGCGTGCATAACGACCAAGACAGAGAATTAGACGGTACATGGGTTACGATAGAATTATATAGAACCTTAGAGAAGGGATATAAGGTATATTGTTACGGTAATGGTTCTTTTTCTATGTATATTATTTTTGTTTCAGATCCTCAAGATTTTCGAGGTTTGGCATTATGATAACATTGAGCAATATCATCCAACCAAAAACCCCACTGGTGGTTTATTTACTCAATACATCAATACCTTTATGAAAATGAAACTAGTAAATTTTATATTATGTAAATGTGACAGAATTTGATTGTAATTTTTATAGGAGAGTGAAGGCTATCTTGCTAAAGCTCAGACAGATAAGCAAAAACGTGAATACGAGATGGAGGTCTACAATCGTGAGAATATTTCATTGGATTCTTCAAAAATTTTAAAAAATCCTGGAAAGAGGGCTTTGGCTAAATTAATGCTAAATTCTTTCTGGGGAAAAGTAACTATGCATAGTTTTTTGTATTTCATTTAATTATTTTTATGTTTTTTTAGTTTGGTCAACGAAACAATATGGATAAGACTGTTATCCACAATGCACCCAAAGAATATTTTGAACTTGTGATGAATGTCGCCAATATTATTAAGAATGTTAGACTAATCAATGAACAATTGGTGTCAACAACATATTGTCAACATGATGATTTTGCCGAAGTCATGGGAAATACTAACGCTGTTATTGCAGCTTATACAACGGCTCAAGCTCGATTAAAGTTATATTCTTACATTGAGCGATTAAAAAGTCGAGTATTGTATTTTGACATGGATAGTATTATTTAGCTGTCAACAGTTGACAAACAACAATATCAAGTACCCACTGGTTGGTGTCTTGGTGAAATGACTGACGAGTTACGTGAATATGGTTCTGGATCTTACATTACCGAATTTGTTAGTGGAGGTCCTAAAAATTACGCCTACAGGTTGTACAGTCCCTCTACAGACCAATACCGTAACGTAATCAAAGTCCGCGGTATCACTTTGTCATCAGATACTATGAAAAAAGTTAATTTTTATTCGCTTCGTCGAATGGTTTTTGCTTTTGTAAAAAACAATGGAAAAGAAGAAGTAGATGTACATAGTCTCCGTATAGAGCGTCAGCAAGATCGTAAAGTTGTTACTCGTAAAACTTTGAAAAAATTTCGTATAGTATATGATAAACGTATTTTGAAACGTAATTTTTGTACATTTCCTTATGGTTGGACTAAATAATTTTACAATAAAGTAGAATGTTGCATCGAATTACAAATTTTTCTTTTTGATATGCAAAGATTTTTTCTTTTTTCTACATGTCTTTTAGGACTATTTTTTGATCATTTTTATAAAAGACCTTCTTGGTCATTTTTGGCAGAACATCAAAATTTATACGCATGCACCCGTAAGGATAATGTTTCATCTCGTAATGACTCTCCCAAGAATTTACTCATTAAACAGACCATTACTGACCAATTTGACCGTTTGAGATTGACTTGAACGATCGTTCAGGAATGGGGCCTCCGAGCATATTTATGCCTGCAGGTGGCGCCCTTTTGTCAAAGGAGGTCCAGGGGCGCAAATTTTTGAAAGGCTTCTTCTGCCCACGTGAGAAGCCATTTTTACACACGATCGCTTTTTGTTTCTTTTCCATTTTTTGTTCATTTTATGTTTTCCTTTTTCATCTACAGTAACACATTTATTACCCTAATTCCTCCATTACCATAATAAAAATTTACCGTAATTCTACTATTACGGTAATTCCCGAATCTGTATCCTTTACCGTACGTCAACTCTCCAAATTTTCTACACGCTTTTTACGACCAGCTCGTTTGGTCATCTTTCTATAAAAGACCTTATTTGTCTACATGCTTTTTACAGCCAGCTCGCTCTGGTCATTTTTATAAAAGACCTTCTTGGTCATTTTTGGCAGAACATCAAAATTTATACGCATGCACCCGTAAGGATAATGTTTCATCGCGTAATAACTCTCCCGATATTTTACTCATTAAACAGACCATTACTGACCAGATTGACTGTTCTGACATTTGTTGACTTGAACGATCGTTCAGAAAATGGGACCTCCGAAATATATTTACACCTGCAGGTGGCACCCTTTTGACAAAGGGGGTCCGGGGTGCAAATTTTTGAGGGCTTCCTCTTCCCAGAGGGGAAGCCGTTTTTACACACAATCTCTTTTTATTTCTTTTCCATTTTTTGTTCATTTTAGTTTTCCTTTTTGCGTTCATCATTGATTTTCCTTTTCAACCCACAGTAACACGTTTATTACCATAATCGAAAAATTACCGTAATTCTACTATTACGGTAACTCTAGAACATACATTTTTAACCCTGCGACCTATAAATCGACATATATGTTTACTGTACGACCTATAAATCAACGAAGAAATTAACCGTATATGTTTACTGTACAACCTGTAAATCCGACAAAAGCCAATCATGTATGTTTACTGTACGACCTATAAATCCCAAAAAAGTGACAAATTATAGGTCGTACACAAAAGATAGGAGTATCCTTAAGCGTACGACCTATACGGTCCGGCCTTACTACTCACAGATTCAATACGTTGAATAATTAGTTCCTCCTGAACTTCTTTAAAGGTGCGGTGTTTTTTCCTAACATGTTTGTAATCATGTGATTATTTTATCCTAGGAATCGGGACAATCGGCCTGCATTTCTGAATTGGGCTTAAAATTAAAACTTTAGAAATGGTTGACAAACCAAATATTTTCACATAGTTTACTAAAATGGAAGAATATGATGCTTCAGAAGGTCCATCCTTTTTGCTATCAAGAAACCAAGCCCCTATACTTGCAACCCCCTTACCTGAGACCCCCGCCACCCCCAATGGTCCAAAAAATTGTCAAAACATCCCCCTGAACTTGTAACGACCAGATTTGTGTGAGGTACTTTACTTCTAACCAATCGGTCGATACGGCGGGGCAAATAACGGGACGGGGGCGCGGGCGAACGGTTACAACACAACAACGGGGATCGACGGTCGCTTGAACGTCGACAATAAACGCGCTTCCAATTAAAATACGGACGGGGGCCTCGGTTTAAGTTGCTTTCGAATAGTCGGCCGCTTGCAAATGTATATAAAAAGACGGGGCGAGCGCGGAAGTCAAAACGGAAAAACCACACGAATAAGAATGAATAAATCACGCTTTGCTTCTTCTTTTATACGGCGATTCTGGCCACTCCCTGGGCGTCGCGGGAGGTCGAGCTTCTGTCCATCTTTTTCCGCCAATTGTCGTTTCCTGCTACGCTTTTTATGCTTCCTTAATTACGCCTCTCTAACGCTTTTCTGGTACCGTATGCTTTCTGTGCTTCACTTGCTTTCTACGGTGGGCTTGGCCACACCTTTGTGCTTCTGTGCATGCTTCCTGTATCGGTTTCTCTGTATACACATGTTTTGTGGGACCCCCGCTACTGTTACACTTGAGACTACTGTACGGCGGGGCTTCTACGCATTTTACTGTGTGCAGGTGTTGTTTACGATTTTTACTGGGGATTACGGTAGCTGTGGAATGTGTAGTTTAGTGTGGGTTCTAGGGGAACAGCTGCCGTTTGTGCAAATTAATTGGGGCATCTTAATTGGGCTACCGGGGTGTGAACGGATCAAAATAAAGTACTTCACGTAATTTTGTAGGAATGTTTGGGTGTGAATCCCAGACATCCTTGAGACGATAAAATGTGAAAATTAATAATATTTAATAAATGTCTATTACATACAGTATGCTACATATTTACAGTACTGCTTTAGCAGGTACGTTACATTTCCCTCCCTCCGGAGTTGAACGTCCTTGTTCAAGGCTTTCGAGGTTGAGGAGGGGTGGGGGTAGATTCATTAGCTGCTTTCCGAGGGTAGAAAGGGGTTGTCTAGTTTACATGCACCGTAAATGTAATGTTCTTATGGGGGTGTTTGAGTGTAACATTGGGGTACATGAAATTTGTAACTGTATAGGGACCGTTTTGGCGAGGGAGGAATTTGGGAGTCAACCCTTGTTTACACGAATGATTTTTATAAAGAATAAGATCACCTGCCTTGTAATGTATGTCCTGAGCATGCTTGTTATACTGACGGGTATAGTGGGCTTGGACTTTTTGCAAACTTGTCTGCACGGTTGAGAGTGCTTCTGTGAAATGCGATTTTACACGAAGGGCGTAATCGTCTAAATCAACCATGTAGGACGTGGGGAAAAAATTTAAAGCTGCATCTGACGGCAGATTAGCTTGCCTACCATGGAGTAATTCAAATGGGGGATACGAAGTGCTATCATTTTTATGAATGTTGATCAAAAAATGGCATACGGGAGATAAGTATCCCAATCAGTGTGATTTGAATTGATGTACATGCGGATACAGGTGGCTAGGGTTTGGTTGCAACGCTCAACTTCCCCATTGGCAATGGGATGGGATGGGGTAGTATGAATTTTCTGAGTATTGCATAGACTAGTGATCCGTGAGAAAAGATCGGATACGAAATCGGTGCCACGATCACAATGGATGATTTTTGGGGACCCATGACATAAAACAATTTTGGTTACGAATAGCTTGGCAATAGTGGCTGCAGTGATATCAGGGGTCGGGAATGCCTCTACATACTTTGTGAAATAATCGATGAAAACGACAATGAATCGGTTGCCGTCTTCTGTGAGGGGTAACGGTTCCATGCAATCAACACCGACTCTATCAAAGGGGCCAGTCGGCTGAATTGGTACCAAGTTTGCATGCACTTTGTGTCGGAGGGCTTTCTGTGTCTGGCATGGGTGACAAGTTTTGCAGTAACGTTTGATATCACGGCTCATTTGGGGCCAAAAATATTTCTGTCTGAGCAAGTGTAAAGTTTTCCGGGCCGCAAAATGACCTGTGAACTTGCTGTCATGATGTGAGGCAATGAGATGCTGGACTTGTGACTTGAGAATGTATAGTTTTGCCTGTTTGTCGACCATACGGAAGAGAATGTTTTGATGCACTGCAAATTTGAGAAGGGTAAGGGTGTGTTTTTGGGCAATTTTTGCTAAAATACTTTTGACAGTTGGATCAGTGCATTGGAGTTCGGCAAAGTTTTTCTGTTGCTCTTCTTGTTCAGTTGCTTCGGCTTCCAAAACTGAATTGATAGTTGATATTTCGGGGCGGGTTTCTAATTGCTCAATATCAAAGGATTGCTTTGCTGTCTGTGAGGGGAATCGAGAAACTGCATCTGCGTTGCGGTTAGCAGTGCCTTTCTTAGGTCGAATGTCGAGTTGAATACCAGAGAGGGCTAATCCCCAACGGGCAATGCGAGGGGACGGGTTTTCCTTTTGTAAGACTGCCTGAACTGCTGTGTGGTCAGTGTGTACAATAACATGTTGCTGGAAAAGATAGGGGCGGAAATGCTTGACAAATTCGACTACTGCAAGGGTTTCCAACTCAGTGATCGGGTAGTTGCGTTCTGCGGGTTTCAATGTGCGGCTCCCAAAAGCAATGGGGCGATCCTGACCTTTACTATCGAGTTGACTGAGAATGGTGCCAATTCCGAGTTTTGAGGCGTCAGTTTGCAGGATAAACGGTTTTGTGAAATCGGGATGCTGTAGTATTGGGGCATGGATGAGTAATTCTTTGAGCTTAGTGAATGCGTTTTGCTGTTCAGGGCCCCAGGAAAATTCTGAGTTCTTCTTGAGTAGCGATGTGAGTGGGCTAGAAACTTGAGAGCAATTTGGGATGAATCTGCGATAATACGAGGGTAGGCCAAGGAATGACTTAACTTCTTTTGAGCTTTTGGGTGTGGGTATGTCATAAATGGCCTGTACCTTATGGGGATCTGGTGAAATGCCTTGCTGGGAAATGGCGTGGCCTAAGTATTGGACTTGGGGCTGGCAGAATTTGCATTTTTGTATGTTTAGCTTAAGGCCTGCTTGTGAGAATCGGGCAAGAATAGTGTCTAAACGTTCCAGCATTTGGGCATGGGAGTCTGCGAATACCAAAACATCGTCGAGATACACAAGGCATGTGTTCCATTGTAGACCCGAAAGAATAACATCCATTAACCTTTGGAATGTGGCTGGGGCATTGGTGAGTCCAAAGGGGAGGTAATTGAATTGATACTGGCCGGCTGAGCAATTGAATGCAGTTTTTTCTCTGTCTGCTTGTGCTATGGGAATGGAATAATATGCATTGGATTGGTCAAGGGACCTAAAATATTTCATTCCACGGAGGATGTCTAGAATTTCGTCGATACGGGGCAATGGGTAGGTATCTTTTTTGGTGACTTTGTTGAGGCCTCTAAAATCAATGCATAAACGATGGCCTCCATCTTTTTTGGGAACTAAAACTGTGTTGATACACCATGGAGAATTGCTTTGGCTTATGACACCTGCTGCTGCGAGTTGCTCAACTTCTGCTTGTATGATTTGCTTTTCTTTTGGGGAAGTCCGATAAAGTTGTCTAGGTACGGGTTGGGAGCCATTGGTGTCAATTGTATGTGAGACGAGGGTGGTTCTGCCTACGTCCATTTTGGATTTAGCATATAATGTAGGGTACTTCGATAGGGCACGTAGGAGTTGCGTTTTTTCTGCTTCTGTGAGGTCACTGGAGGTTAAATTAATATTTTCTTTTAACCATGTGAATGTATCAAAATGGTTGGGCTGGTTTTGCGTGGAAGGGGTTACGTTAGCGGGAGTATTTTGTTTCGGGATGTAACAGGAGACTGTACCAATGCATGTTCCAGGGTAAAGAATTTGAGCTGTTTCTTGCGTGTTTAGGACCGATATGCGTATGCGACTGTTTTGGTTTTCTGAGATACAAGCTGCGAAATGGACTTTGGGATTCTGCTTGGGTTTCGGAGTAAATTCGAACTGTTTAACTTGTAGGTACGATTTGGGCAAGGGGACAGTAAATTCGGTTACTGTACGGGGTGGTAATTCTAATTTCTCATCCAAATAAGTTCCACCACGAGTTGAAAGAGGGCTATATTCTAGGCCATCACAAGGTAGTATAACATTGCCAAATTTGACCTGTGATTTTTGATTGTTGATAGCGTATTCCGAAAATGGACTGAGAAAGTTTTTGCCTAGAAGGATGTCTGCTGTGCAATCTTTTTGGACATGGACCATGATTGTTTCCTGGATTGTTCGGGCTGTCACTGTGACAAAAGTGGTTCCTACAAAGTGAATCGGAAGATTATTTGCTGCTTTTGCTTGGACTAGCGGGGGTTTCATGTCTAATTGTAAAAGTTGCGCGACTCGGGAATCAATGAGTGAGTAAACTGCACCAGTGTCAATCATGCCTTTTGTCATTAATTTGCCGTTAAGTGTGATTGGAATATGAGGGGTATGTTTCTCGGGTACATTTTGGGGTGGCTTATTTGATGCAGATTGGTGAATTTGATTAATGAGTTCGATTGCAGGAGTTCGGGGGGTATCGATATCGACAAGGACGTATTTCTGCTGTGTTTGTGCCCCATGACGATTAGCTAATTCTAAGAGAGCATGGCCGAATGATGGGGGAATGGTCTCATGTAAATGTCTGTTGTTTGATGGTATTTCGTATGCATGTTCGTTTGTGGCATGATGCTTTGGGGAGGGGAAATATTTTCGAAGAACGAGAAATGAATAAAAGACGCCTGCAATAACTACAGTAATAACGGCGAGATTGATAATGATTTGCAGGGGTTCTTTGAGTAAATTGTTTAATCCGTCCGTGAGACTTTGGGTGGTACTGGTTATTACATGTTCTATGCCTTGACTGGCACCAGAGAGTGTATTTCCGAGTGCTTGGCCAGTGCCTGAGATCATGTTGTAAACTGTATCGGAATTGAGAGACATTTGGGCTGTATAATTGACAAGTTTTTTGACAACGTTTTCGAGTGTGTGAGTTTTGTAAATGTATTGTTTCAAAAAGAGTAAGTTGCTTGAAATAGTTGCAAGTTGATCATGAAAAATGGCGGGTGTATTAAAATGAAAAAGGGAGAAATTTTGGTTCCAGACGATTTCTAAAGGTAAATTTGTGACATGCGGGGATCCTGTTTCACTGACCCATGTATTATTCTGTTTGTAAAGGGCTACATGCATGTGATGGCAGTCAACGGTTTGTGAGAAAGGGGTCAAATCGTTGCCTCCTGGATTTGAAAACATGAGTTCGGTTCCTACTAGAATGGGTAAGAGTTTGTAGCATGTTTGGTTGATTTTGTGGTTGTAGAAGACTTTGGATGCGTTTACCTGCTTGCAGGGCCAGACTGTGAGGGCTTCCCCTGTGAATTCTGCTATTATGTCGGTTCGCTGTAGGAATGCACGGGCTCCAAGGGTTGCATCAAGACATAAAATTTGCCATACGAGATCAAGGTGACGTTGCGCCTGTCTGCATAATTCACTCCATACGTTTTTGAAATTTTGAATTTCGAATTCCTGTATTTTGTCTGCTAGATAGTTTAGTTTCGCATTAATGGGTTCAAAATCGTCAAAATCGTATAGTGTAGAATGAGTTTCGTTGGTTTTTGGGGTTAAAAATGCGTTACGATGTGGTGTGCTTTTGTCTAATTGTACGATAATGCCTTGTTCGGTTAGAATGCTGTCTTGGATTTCTGGGCAAATGGGGGTTCGAAAAAACTGCATTTTTAACCGAGAATGCGCCTTGTAGCTCTTCTATTATCATGTGTGTTTGCGTGAGTTTGATGGGATGTGTATTTTTGTATTTGAAGGGGCATAAGTTTTCAAATGCTGTTTCATTCCACATAATAGATCCGTCGGCTGTGACACAATGACCTGATGTCGGTTTGCATGACCCTAGGTCGCCTAATGTACCTGTCATAGATTTTCCATTCTAAGATGCTATTTGTCCTATTTCTATGATGACGTTAGTGACCGAGGTACAATGGTCTGTACAACACCATGTGTATTCTACGCTTAGGGAGTTATTTGTTGACCAAAATCCTGGTTGGGTTTCGTATAATTTTTGACCGTTGTGTTCTTTGTCTATAACGATTGCCTTACAAACATGTGGGGTTAGATTTTGCATTTCGGTTTGGTCGAAGACAATACCTTTTGATCCAAAAAATCCTGTATTAGTACAAATTTTGCGTTTGCGAACACTGCATTTGTATGCCTCTGTAATGTGGGGCTTAGTGGAGGGGATATAGATTTTTCGGAATGTTTGTACAGGTTTATCTACTGTGGAAGGGGGCATGCATGATACAAGTTTTGGTATGCTGACTGAGTGACCGCTCAATGAAGTTCCACACATCTGAAATTGGGCACAACACGATGTGGGGATTATTATACAAAGAAAAATACAAAACATCGGCCAATAGAATGTTTTAGTGGAGGCGGCGGGGTACTGTGTTTTTTCGTTGTGGCCGGTTTGGTGTTGGGGCTTTTGGTGTTGTCGTTTTGCGGTTTTGCGCTGGGGGGGTGGCCGGTTTGAAGTCTGAACATTCTGTAAAACTTTAGAAGTTGAGTTATGGGATGGGATTTGGACTTGCTTACTTATGGGGGTCGGTAGAAGTGTTTGGCGGGGGCGGAATTGGTAGGATTCGGGGGTCAGGCCATGGAGAAGGGATAACAAGTTGCGGCCTGTTTTTGACGTGGTTTCGGGGGCGGTGGGCGGCATTGTGTCTTGCTTTCGGGGGATCTTGTAGCCTACGGGGATGGTGGGCGGCGATTTTTCGATTTTTGCGGCTTCAGGCGTGGGGGGTGGTGACATGGCGCACCAATCGGGTACGTCCAGATCAAGGACGTATTCGTCACTACGGCGGTGGGTGTTGGGCATGATAGTTCCTAAAGTAGTCTGAGGGCCGTTAGTTATGGCGGGTAATTTTGAGTAAAATGCGGGGTCGTCAATGTCCATGAGGGGTTGGGGTTGCCTGTACTCAATGCAATTTTGAATATTACGACTCTGCTGATTTGGGCAATACCTGCTTGTATGACCTCTCTGCTTGCATGTGAAACATTGAAAATTGGAGTAGGGTTTTGAAAGGCAGTTATCTGATCTATGTCCTGTTTGGGAGCAGTGGATGCATCGGCTTTTACAATCACGTGTACTGTGATTATTACGGAAACAGATTTCACATGATTTTCGGGTGCCTACTGATTTACAATTACAAGCTACGTGTCCGATTTGTCCACACTGGAAGCATGTGGGTTGCCTGGGGGTGGTATTGTTCCTGTAAGCATTATTCCTGCTAAAAGTATTGTTACTGAAATTGTTGTAGCTACTTTGTTGTGGGGGTTGAGGTTTTTGTTTGATCTGCAACTGTAAATCTTTTACTTGTTGTTCTAACTGATGCAAAAGATCCTGTTGGTCTGTGTTTTTGGTGAGGGAAAAGATGGGTTCGGGTTTTGGGGGTATGAAGGGAAGGGTGTTAGACTTTAACTCATTTCTAAGAATTTGCTGTTCAATGTAAGCTGCTTCGTCTGACATTTCTTTTAGAGTTGCGAACCTTCTATACTTAATTGCTTCCCTGATTTCGTTTTGCATGCCTTCTACAAAGAGGGGTTTTATGATCATGTCTCGTGCGTCTGTGTTAAAGTTAGGGTAGGCGAGGGTTGTGAGATGTTCTAGATCAAATAAGAATTCCGTTACTGTTTCTGATCGCTTTTGTTTTCTTTCGCGTAAGAATTGTTGATGTAGCTCATTATCTCTATTGTTTGGGAAAAATGCCTGTAATGCGACTTTATACTGCTCGTATGTGTGGGGAGGGTTTTCGGAATTTGCTAAACTTTTGAATTTTGCTAACGCGGCTCCTCCTAAATGAATTTCTAAACATGCCAACTTTAACTGTACGTCTGTATCTTCCATGCCTTGGAGTGCCATGAATTGTTCTAATCTTTTGTTCCATTCACCAAAATGTTGGGTCACGCCGCCCGTGAATACTGTAGGTTTCGCGTAGAAATTGTTTGCCATGTTATTACGAATGTTTGCTGTTCTTAGATCGTCTATTAGGGTAGGGTTTACTGTATTCTGATTCAATTGTGTGCGTAGGGTACGAAAATGTTCTGAAAACAAATCGTTTATCTGTTCTCTAACGATTTCTCCTAAATGATCTTGCGTTTGGTGGGTCATTCTTGGTTTACGATGGGATTTCTGCTTAAATGCTTCAATTTTTGCTTCACGCTGTATTCGTTTAAATGTATCGCTTAATGTCTCGTTGGAGGGGATTTCCAGTTTGCTTTCTACGAATACTGTCTTACTGTAGGAAATGATTACTACTGTATTATCTAATGCTTCTAAATGCCCGGATAAGAGTACACCTAATTGGGGGCAGGGAGTTCCAGTGGTTAACGTAACAGTACGGTCACCAAAATATGTAACGACCAGATTTGTGTGGGGTACTTTACTTCTAACCAATCGGTCGATACGGCGGGGCAAATAACGGGACGGGGGCGCGGGCGAACGGTTACAACACAACAACGGGGATCGACGGTCGCTTGAACGTCGACAATAAACGCGCTTCCAATTAAAATACGGACGGGGGCCTCGGTTTAAGTTGCTTTCGAATAGTCGGCCGCTTGCAAATGTATATGAAAAGACGGGGCGAGCGCGGAAGTCAAAACGGAATAACCACACGAATAAGAATGAATAAATCACCCTTTGCTTCTATTTTTATACGGCGATTCTGGCCACTCCCTGGGCGTCACGGGAGGTCGAGCTTCTGTCCATCTTCTTCCGCCAATCGTCGTTTCCTGCTACGCTTTTTATGCTTCCTTAATTACGCCTCTCTAACGCTTTTCTGGTACCGTATGCTTTCTGTGCTTCACTTGCTTTCTACGGTGGGCTTGGCCACACCTTTGTGCTTCTGTGCATGCTTCCTGTATCGGTTTCTCTGTTTACACATGTTTTGTGGGGCCGCCGCTACTGTTACACTTGAGACTACTGTACGGCGGGGCTTCTACGCATTTTACTGTGTGCAGGTGTTGTTTACGATTTTTACTGGGGATTACGGTAGCTGTGGAATGTGTAGTTTAGTGTGGGTTCTAGGGGAACAGCTGCCGTTTGTGCAAATTAATTGGGGCATCTTAATTGGGCTACCAGGGTGTGAACGGATCAAAATAAAGTACTTCACGTAATTTTGTAGGAATGTTTGGGTGTGAATCCCAGACATCCTTGAGACGATAAAATGTGAAAATTAATAATATTTAATAAATGTCTATTACATACAGTATGCTACATATTTACAGTACTGCTTTAGCAGGTACGTTACAAACTTTTTCCAAGACAGCTTTTTTGATTATTTTTTTGTCCATATTTCGTATGAAAAA